>ML782161.1:452671-471285 GCA_009831015.1 Picea engelmannii
ACACGCGTAGAAAACTAAGAAGTGAATTGGGTAGTTATGAAAAGACAATTGTAAGCTTAAAGAAACAATTAGAAGACTTTCAGAAACTAAGAGAAGAAACCATTTCCTTGAAAACTCTACTCGAAGAAGCAAGAAGAATAGCATAAGTAAAGAAGGTCCAAATGATGAAGAAAGAAGAAGATTGTGAGAAACTTAAACAAGAAGTTGTCTCATTGAGGAAGAGCTCAAGAAAATCTCAAGTGCCAAAAGAATTAACACATCTTGGATGCATTGGTGAAACTTCATACAAAGAAGATGCAAATACCAATAAGAAGGTTGAAGAAAGAGCTACACAGACAGTTGATGAGAAGTGGACCAGGATACCAGAAAGAAGGAATGATTACAAAAGAGATGAATGTCCAAGAAGACCTCCTACCTTCAGGAATCAAAGAAGCTTCAATCAGTATGAAGGAAACTACAGAATAGTAGATCATGAACCCAGATGGACTACATCACAAAGAAGGTCACTTACTCCCAGGTACCAAAATTTCTTTCTTGGTCATTGTTATACTTGCAAAAATTTTGGACATAAGGCAATTAATTGCAGAATCAATGAAAGGAACAAATACACAAGAAACATGAATGGTGTAAACATAAGATATGGAAATAATCACGGATTTGTCAACAAAAGTTATAATTCATTTTACCCATTGATGGACAAAAACATTGTATGCTACAAATGCAATTATATTGGTCACAAAACATGAGATTGCAGATATATGAATGAAGATGTCCCTATGCCAACCACAGTATGGAGAAGGAAAGAGATTCCAAACAATGAAGATTGTTGAATAGAATTAACCGCTG
This sequence comes from Picea engelmannii, assembly GCA_009831015.1. Lineage (NCBI taxonomy): Eukaryota > Viridiplantae > Streptophyta > Pinopsida > Pinales > Pinaceae > Picea > Picea engelmannii. The sequence continues at coordinate 453,518 of ML782161.1, forward strand.
AAGAATGTAAAGAATAAGATGAATGGTACATAGACAGTGGATGTTCTTCACACATGACCGGGGATCAAGACAAATTCATCAGCTTGAAGAGAAAGGGTGGCAATGTTGCATTTGGAGATGACTCATCTGCCAAAATACTTGGAGAAGGTGTAGTAGAGATTAGAAGAAAAAATGTAAAAGCAAAGAATGTTCTATTGGTTGAAGACTTGAATCATAATCTACTCAGTGTTAGTAAAATGTGTGATCAAGGATACACTCTTACGTTTGACTCCTGAAAATGTAAAATTAGAGAAAATAACTCAGGAATATTGGTTGCAACTGCAACAACAAGACTGAACAACATATACATCCTAGACATGAAGAAGAGAGAGAAGACATAAGCCACACAAAAGGATTCTAAAGAAGAAAAAGTCCCAAAGACCAAAAATAAGGATGAAGTATTATTGAGTGTCACATGTTTAAGAGGAGTAGCCCCAAACAAGAGAGTTACATTTTTCCATTAAACTCAGGGGGAGAAGCCCTACCCTTTTCCATTGATGTCAAAGGGGGAGAGAAATTGGGATCATGATGATAGGGGGAGCATGGGTGTTTTCATCAATGACAAAGGGGGAGATTGTTGGAAGATTGGTTGTTTTCATTGATGTCAACCCTAGTCATTGGTTTTGGACCGCAATATTGATGAAGGTATTTGGACATTGTTGGAACTTGACCAAGTTTTGAAGAATACTTGGTCATATTTGATCGTTTTTGGGTCTGTGTCAACTTGCCAAAGATGGAGTGCAACACCCCGTGGGTCCCTTTTAGGGTTTTGGGTTGATGTAATAGGAAAGGGATGTCACCCCGTGGGTTTACCCATGCTTAGGCCCATTTTGTAATCTATAAATAGATACTTAGGCAATGTAAGTAGAGGAGAGTAGTACATCTATGTGATGTATAGCTAAAGGATTAGTGCTAGTGGCTAGATCTGTGTGATTAGATGTTTATTGCAAGCGCTCTGTGCATGATTGTAAAGAGATTGAAAATCTAAGTGCAAGTTGTTGTAGTTTTGTGTTGAAGTACAAGGAAGAAGTATCTAGCGAGCTGCGCAGATCTTCTATCATGTGCAAAGTAAGGGTCACTGAAGCTCTATGCTGTAACCGCTTGATCGAGATAATATAAAGAAGAAGACTTTGTGGACGTAGCCCCAGGGTGGGGGTGAACCACGGTAATTGTGTGTATTGTGCTCTGTGATTTGATCTAATGTGTTTATATCCTTCTTGGCTAAGTGCTTGATGTGATTCAATAGATCTAGTTATGCTCTGTGCTTATGATGTATGAATGAATGTTAGATTTGATATATAAGATGCTTAGTGCTTGATCTGTTGAAGCTAATCTATATTTATGTGGCTAAGTACTGAATCATCTTTAGTCTAAGTATTCACTGTGATTCTCTATGCTATCTGTGAAGTAACACAAGGATTAAATATTGATGATTGATCTATGCTAAGTGCTCTGTAAAAGATATAATCACAGATCGGTTTCCCAGCTAAGGTTGCAGACATCTGAGTCCTGCAACCACCCCTGCCTCTACCTTGGGTGAGACTTCATCCGCTTCAAAGGTGTTTTCGAAAGGGCCGGTAGTTAGGGTTTTGTTGGTGCTCTCTTAAGCATTGAACCCTGGGTCTGCCCCTATGCCAACAAATGGTTCCGTTGTCAGGATCCGCAGAAGATTGAGTTACCTATTTTTGATACAGAAGAAGTATTATCAAGGAACCTTGGGAAAGAATTTCAACAACATGAAGTAACTAAGACCACAGAAGATAAGCATCAGAATGGTAAGAGCATTACTGAGATGAAGTTCATGGGGAAGAAGGCTAGAAATTTAATAAAGAAAAGGGCTAACACTGCAAAGTTACAAGAAGTTCTAGAGGGAACTTCGCAGAAGGAAAACTTGCAGAATTTGAGCTTTGTCAAGATATCAGAACAAGGACAGCTGACACTCCACCATGACGAAGCAATATAGCCATTGGACCGATATACCTGTTCGACTTCCGCCCCAAATGGGTCAAAAAGAAATTATGGGTTCCCACTAGACCGTTGGACAACACCATAATGGATAGAACGAAGTTAATGCAGGCCCCATATCCATTGCAATAAGACCATTGCTAAGTTTCCCTACTTAGTCCGTCGCGCCATGCACCAAGAATACTTTTTTCTAAGTGAGAAATTGAGCCTGAAACTTGAGATTAACTCACCCATATATCATTGCCTTGTTCCCATACTATTCACTGTAGTCTCTAAATTCCTTTCGCACCCGAGCTAGTTGACCCAAGTTTGTATGTCGGACGAGCTCAGTGCTGTTGAGAAAATTGTTGAAGAAGTTCTAATTGACTTAATGACTGAGAGATTCATGTTAGAGCGAGGAAATTCTATAGGTGTATAGGTATAGTCCTTGGGAGCATTGCCAGCTTCCCCCTCCACTTCTCACATAGGACCATCCCGACTGCCTTCGAAGAGATGATCTAAGCTCAGAAACGACTTCGCCACTGTGAAGATGATCCCAAGTATCTTGCCTAAGTATATCCCACCACTAAGTGGAATAGTGAATCGAGACACTGTACCCAGAGACTTTGACTATGCTATGGTCATTGCGTACCTCCTGAAAGGGGTGCGCGCAATTCATGCTGACCAGGATAAGCTCACAACGCTGAAATTTAGTGATTTTAACCTTGGAGATTGCAAGGTTTACAGTACGCTAGCACCACACAAGTACTTAACTATCAAAAAAGGGAGGAACCCAAATATTGTCCCTCAACAATGGACCCACAACCTCGTACAGTCAACCCTTCTCAATGTAATGAAGATTCCACATTTTGGGAGGCATCAGGAAGTAAATGCATGCGTCAGATTGTTGTTGTCCTTCTACCATGGAGGATACCTATGGTTGGACCGCCGCATCACTGTGGATATGATTCTGATCAATCGGATCACAGGGCTAAGCATGCAGGGCCCTGACCCACATGAGTTTTACCCTGGAAAGACCGTAGATCGCACTCTCTCCCAACGAATAAAAGACACATATGGAGATCTAGAGAAGGGCACACGAGGTTACAAGGTAGCCTCCATTGAGAATGCAACAATGCACCTTGGTTTCCAGTTGATCGCAGGGAAGTTAGTCCACAAAAATAGACCCACACAGGTGACCGAATTTGTAGTTGACCTCGCAAGGAAGTGCGCGGAGGGACTACAAATGAACTGGCAAAGTACCTTATAAATAAACTAGAGCTTGACTGTAGACAAGCACAGGACCAAGGGTATGAGTTCCACTTTAGTTGGTTTCTCATAATCATCACTTTCATCGCGTGGGAACTACCAGAGGGAGCCACTTTTCCGGAGATCGAACCTTTCGAACCATTGGCCGCAAATTTTTGTACGCTGTGGTACTCCAGTGACATGAACAAGCAGTGGCAGTCCAATGCCATCTTCCACACTTATTACAATCAATTGAAGAATTCAATCTAGTCTACACCGCGCATCACACCCAACACACTTCATAAGTTTAGACCTTTGATCAAATTCAGCGCATACCGTCACTTCGCCTATATCACAATGCGCACGGATGAGCACAAACAACAACTCCAGTCATACTATAAATTGACAGAAGAAGATTTGGAGCAGATTACCAAGGAATGGTCGGGGGACCTCCTTGTTCTAGCAAAATCCGCAGAGATGTCCAACGTGGATAGCCCTGAAGCTATGTCGGATACACCTTGACCGTGCAATACTAAGAAGGATGTGGAAGTTCAAGATATCCAGAGCACATCCATGAAGACTACTTTGATATCACCTACGAAGGGAGGTGATGGTGAAGAACTAGGTAGCACAGAAGTTGAGAAAAACAAAGGCGAGGTTACTCTGCCTAGAGAAGAGGAGGATCCCTCCAAGAAAAGGAAGATTACCCCACCAAATCCCTCATCCCAAAATAAATATAAGGCCACCCGGACTAAGTTTAAGACTACCCTCACACAGGACGATTTCGATTTCTTGATCGTTGCACTGTCTGATGCCTCACTAGAGATCGCAGAAAAGCAAGAAGCGAAGCAGGAGGAGGTATTCAGTCAGATCAAGGGTGAACTTCAAGAAGTGAAGCAGGCACTCCATTCTAGCAGAGCAGTTTCTACGGCGCCCTTAACAATGGAAACACCAAGAACAACTGATGAACCCACCTAATTATGCTAGATCACTGATCAAGTTGAAGCTCACCTTTGACGAGCTCAAGAAGACATAGCGCAAGCCACCCAATCTTTGGCACAAGAACAAAGAGCACATAGAGAACAACAGAGGAAGGAAGAACATGCGCAACTTGCCTTACAAGTGAAGTGGGAGGAGGAGAAACAAAAACTACAACAGAGCAAGTACCATTTGCTAGCAGAGAAACTTGAAGTACAGGAAAGAGTTCACAAAGCACTTCGCTCTGTGATGGTCAGAGAAGTGAAGATGGAAGAACGTGTCCCACAGCAGGTGTCACAAATTGAAGAAGTAATCCAGCAACTTCAACAACACATCGCAGATCTAGAACTTCGTACCATTCCCAAGACTCCACAAGAAGTAAGAGATTTGAGGGAAGCAACTGCTCGTAATGTAGTTGGCCGATTAAAAACCTTGGCTTTGGAATGTAAGCAGTTGAGCACTAGAAGCGCCCAGACTTATGAGAACCTCATGGAGAACCTTAAATTGCAGACGTTAGAAGCACAACTCCAAGAAACAATGCAACATGCAGATGTGCTACAAGCGCCGCTGAAGGCCTTGACCCTAATCAAGAGAATGAAGCGATATCCAGAAAAATGCACCACTCAACAACATGTACACATGCTGCAAAGTAAAGTGATGGAAGTCTCCGAATGACTTCAGCCACTCCAAGAGAAAGCATGCCACCTGTTCACTGAAGTTGAGATCCAGGAAGCCGAGCTTGAAAAAGCTGTCATCATCGCAAAATAGCACATAGAAGGGCCAGTAAACAAAACAGTAATCCAGGAATTTACTAAGCAAGAGGCTGTCACAGTGCAACAGGTTGAAGTAGCTCGAGCCAAGCTTGAGGCATTCGAGGCGGAATTGATCAGACCCAAGTGAATCGGTATGAGTCACAGGTGAGTGTTGGGGGCTTGTTGGCCCTTGACCAAGTTTTGAAGAATACTTGGTCATATTTGACCATTTTTGGGACTGTGACAGCTTGCCAAATATGGAGCGCAACGCGAAGAGGAAATTAGGAAAGAAAGACCTATTTTTGGGTCCCTTTTAGGGTTTTGGGTTGATGTAATGGGAAAGGGATGTCGTTCGGTGGGTTTACCCACGCTTAGGCCAATCTTGATATCTATAAATAGATACTTAGGAAATGTAAGTACAGAAGAGTAGTACATCTATGTGATGTATAGCTAAAAGCTTAGTGCTAGTGGGTGGATCTGTGTGATTAGATGTTTATTTCAAGCACTCTGTGCATGATTATAAAGAGATAAAAAATCTAAGTGCAAGTTGTTGTAGTTTTGTGCTGAAGTGCAAGGAAGAAGGATCTAGCGAGCTGTGTATATCTTCTGTCCTGTGCGAAGTAAGGGTCACTGAAGCTCTGTGCTGTAACTGCTTGACCGAGATAATATAAAGAAGAAGACTTTGTGGACGTAACCCCAGGGTGGGGGTGAACCACGGTAATTGTGTGTATTGTGCTTTGTGCTTTGATCTGATGTGTTTATCTCCTTCTTGGCTAAGTGCTTGCTGTGATTCAATAGATCTAGTTATGCTCTGTGCTTATGATGTATGAATGAATGTTATATATGATATATAAGATGCTTAGTGCTTGATATGTTGAAGCTAATATATATTTCTTTGGCTAAGTAATGAATCATCTTTAGTCTAATTATTCACTGTGATGCTTTGTGCTATCTGTGAAGTAACATAAGGGTCAAATATTGATGATTGATCTATGCTAAGTGCCCTGTAAAAGATATAATCACAGATCGGTGTCCCAGCTAAGGTTGCAGACATCTGATTCCTGCAACCACCCCTGCCTCTACCTCGGGTGAGACTTCATTTTCTTCGCAGGTGTTTTCAAAAGGGCCAGTAGTTAGGTTTTTTTTGGTGCGCTCTTAAGCGTTGAACCATGGGTCTGCCCTTGTGCCAACATACATGAAGGACAATGCACATGAAGATACAAAACCCATGGATGGATAGTATACATCATTTTGTTTTCAGTGGTATGTGGAACGTCATGTGGATCCTCATGGTTGAAAAGAAATGAATTTTTGAAGATGACAAAGTGAATTGAAGAAGGAAGTACATGTAGGCCCTGAAGATAATTAAAGAAAAGAATTACAAAATAGGAAAGTGTCAGGTCGGCCCTAATGTTAAAAGGAAGTGACATAAATGGTATAAATAAAGATCATTATACATTCATTTGTAATATAATTCGAATTTCATAGGAAATCAGAAGTAAAGAAGGTCAGATTTCAAGGGAGGATGAAGTCTTTTGGTGATGTGTTCTAAGGTATGTTATTTTCAGGTCATCTTACCATTTTCGCTATAATTTTTTTTTTACAATGATTCAGATGGTGAAATTGCTATGGTATTGAGAAGACATGTCAAGGTACCTATGGTAAAATTTTAATCTCTTGATTCGCTATAATTACAGAGATACACTCTGTGGAAGATAGGGTTTTTGACCAGTCCTGAAGCTAGTCAATAAACAAGTGTTCCAGGTAAAACAATCATAACTTCTTCATAGAGAATCCAAATGACGTGGGAAAAAAATCATTAGATAGAGTACGAAATATAGTTTCTTGTGTGCAAGTTTCATAATCTGATGTTAAATATTGAGCACGGGGCATTCTGTACAAGTTCGGTCTCCTGAATAAACTAGAATTGAATAAGGTCTACCATTATTTCTATAAATTCCTTTTGGGGAGGATTCAAGGAGTGAAACTTGGAGAAGTTTCAGAAAATACATTGAGTAATATTATCTACAGGATCAGAGTATTCCAAGAATTGAATAATTACAAAAGTTGAAGAATTCTCATGAAGCATTATCAGGTTCTATGTGATGGTTGGTTGATGGTGATGGTTTAATGTAAAGTTTTATTATCTCTCATATATTCTTGGGTGGAAGGAAGGGGCAAGGATGGAGAGTTAAAATCTCTCTTGATATTGGAGGATTGTATCTTTCTCTTGGAGGTTTATCTCTCCCTTTACATTTGGAAGCTGTAGCTACCTTTGGAAGTCATTACTTCCCTTGAACAATAACTATTGATTATTTCTCATATATTGTGCATGGTGTACTGTGGTGTATTGGTGTAACTCTTATACTATTGCTCATTGCTCATTGGATATAATTGAATGGTTTAAGTATAAGTTGAAAAAGGTTTTAAATTGTACTTGATACTGATTCACCTCCCTCTCAGTATCAACAGAAAGAATGAACAAACTCTCTTAAATATGGTTCGTTCCATGATGTTTTTCAAAAATGTGAAATAGATGTTTTGGGCTGACACGGTTCTATGTGCAGTATATGTGAAAAACATGATTCCATATCATGATATTAGAAACAATAATCCTTATGAAATGTGGTAAAGACGTATTCCTTTAGTGATGCATCTCAGGGTCTTTGGTTCTACCTACCATGCCTTATGTTGTAGCATGGTCTAAATTTTTATTAAAATAAAATTTTATGTTTTAGATTTATGATATTAATCCTTTTTTGTAAAAAAATGAATAAAACCTTAGGGATAGCTTAGTTTCAAAATATTAAAAAACTCATTTTATTATAGAATTTAGTGGTAGGTTAGTTTCATTTTATTTTAATTTTTTAAATAAATTAAAGGTTTAATCAAAACCTTCATATATTATATGGTTTAACTTTGTTATTATTCAATTTTAAACTAATAAATGTGTGTGTTTGTTGCATAGTTAATTGTGTGCTACATGTATTAGATCGATGGCTCACAATTGATTGCAACCCCCCATGTATGTCTGATGTTTAATACGAGGTAGGGGGGCCACAAAACTTAACTCCATTTAAATCACTTTTGACATATCACATGTTCTTGTATTGCCCCTCCCTCTTGACCTGTGGTTATCCTATCCACACCAGAACCACCCCCCACCCCCCCACAATCGACATGGAACCGACATGTGTCCTTCATGACATCAACCAATGGAAAAGGTAATATTTAATTTAATTTATTTAAAAGTTACTTTTCGCCAATTAATCCCTGACACGCATTCATTTTCAATTTTAAAAAGGGTAAACATAAATTGTTTGGTTGATTTGAGATTTGTAAAGAATCTAGAGCGCCCGATAAAATGTTCAAATTCCATCCGCTATCTTCACTACAACTTGAGAATTGTCCCAATCGACCTTCTCCACAGGTAATTCAAATCTTATTTACTCTTCTAGTTTTCTTATCTAGAATGGAATCCTCTCAGCCAACTAAATTCAAAGAAAACATAAATATTGTAGAGGAAGATCTGGCTAACAAAGACAATGATATTTTTTTTTTATCTTGTCTCGTCGTTCGATTCTTTTGAGTTACACCAGCAAGCGAACCATAACTTGGGATCTAGTTGATTACTATAACGCTTGGGAATCCGATTTAGTGAAGTTTTTGGTGCCTCAAGTCTATGATTTTCTTGAGTTTGTGGCCTGGTGCACCTCAAACTACATCTCTTCCAAGAGAACTATCATTTCTAAAGATGGGTCTGTACTCATTGAATTAATCCTTGAATCCATTTCTAAAATGTTAAGGTGTCCTTTAAACCTTGATAATCAACCATTAAATGAAGTCGTAATGGCCAAATGTTTTAGAGAGTTAAGACCTAAAGAGAGAGTTACCATTTTATAGAAATACTTGTGCAAAATTCTTGACACCATTGCAGATAATGTTGTTCTTGATTCGAGCTTATTTCCTAAAATCCCAAGAAACATTATTTCCATGATTTATGTAATATTGGGAAAAGACAATGACCTAGTAGTCAATGAGTTTGTGTTAGGAATCATGGTAGCAATTTTCCCAATTACGACCAAACCCATTACCAAATTTCTTTTTTCCCAATTATTAGCAGATCAAATCCATTACCAACTCTCAAAATTTGAATCTCTTAGAAGCTTTAGGTACCGATCTTACCTTGTCTACCTCTTTTTGTTTTCTCAAGCATATCATTTTACACTTTGTGGGTTAAAATTTGAAGAAGGGATTGGTAACCCAACTTCATTCATCCATTGAACCTCACTGGTTAGGAGGAAACCTCTAAATGTGGTATTTTCAGAGTATGTTGAACAATTTAGGTCTAAATATTATATGATCATACACAATGAAGCCCCCCCCTATAATCTTTCCTCAATGCAAAAAATTATTACAGTTAATCCCATATAAGAGAGTGGGAGACTAGTATATCTTTGAAAATCATGTTGAAATCATAATATATGGTTGTGAACTTCATCCTTTCCTATTGCATGTTTTCTCGACTCTTCGAATTTTTGTACTTGAATACATTAGGAAAATATTGAATTCAAATGATGTTCATTTTGTGTCAAGAAAATACTATGCAAGCTTTAAATTAAAGAAGGAGGTAGGTCCTTTCATTTTCAATATTAGATGAACATTGTAGGTGATACAAAGATTCTTTCAGCTTTGGGATTTCTACAGGGAGAGTCATGGAAGTATGATCCCCACTCTGTGATTTCCTCAAAAAGAGTCTCACATGGACAAACTCCATATCAACATCAACAGAAACCACAGGTAGAGTTGTTGGCCAATCAGGATAGCTAGGAGGATGTAAAGAATATTTTACAAATTCATAGAAAATATCTAGAGAAACCTTTGAATTCTCCATTTACACAAACTCCTCAACAATTTGAGAATACGTATAAAATGAAAACTGGAGAATCAACTCCAAAGGATTTTGGAGCTGATGAAGAAGGATCAACCAAAAGAGAGAAATTGGAAGCACTTGAAGAAGAATAGGATCCAGAGTTATCGGAATAAATAATACCAAGAGAAAAGGGCCTTGTTATGACTGTAGAGGTAACATCATTAGAGAATCTTGAGAGTGAAGGGAGTCAAAGTGAAACATAATCAGTGATTACTGATCAAGCAAAGCATATAGACCAGGTTCATCATTTCATGGAAATCAGAAAGACACATGCTAAGATTAAAATGATTATAATTCCTAAGGTTTATGATCATGATGCATATCATACCAGAATGATCTAAGTTGTGGACTATGAGAAAGGAAGATTAAACATAGCAATTATGGAGCCAAAGGAATATAAGAAGGTGAAAAACATTTCCATTGATCTTAATGTAGTCCATCCATTGGATAAATTTGACTTGCATATAAAAACTACATAAATGATAAACATGGATGCTATGATATCCAATATTCGAATCAAGAAGCTTCAATTCATAAATGAGAAGCGCATGACCCAACTAAAAAATGAAAAGTTAGCCCCTAGAACCAGGCAAATAAGAGTAGAAGAGATGGAACAATGGGTAATCGAACTAGGAGCAAACCCAAGAGATGAAGCATCTATACATGCATTAATAAAAAACAAAGACACCTATATTCAAGCATTGAATAAAAGCCTTAACATCCCAGGAATCGATTATGTACAAACTCCAGAACTACATGCAATTCAAGCAGAAAAAGAACAAATTTTGAAGAAAATGATTTAGATGGAAGAACAAATTGATTTATATGTCAAAGAAATTGAAACTCTGAAGGGAGGATCTCATTTGTTAGAGTCAACAGAATCATATGATCCAACATCTGGATGTCAAAGGAATTGGCAGATTTAAATATGAAGGGAGCTGAAATTGATAAAATGAAGAAAACCATTACAACGCAGAATGAAGAAATCAAGGACAAAGACAAAATTATGGAAGAATGTAAAAAACTAAAAGCTAAATTGCTAACATATATAGAGAAAATGAAGAACAAATTGATAGTCAAACCCTATCTAATAGGAGCCAGATGTATCATTTGGGATGAAATCATAGGTGAAGTTTCCAAGCTGTGGATTTGTTTTAAAATAGTAGATGATGATATGTTGTTAAAAAATGAAGCATATGAGACTATCCAAAAATCATTTCATGAATTGGGAACTAGACCTCACATTGCTACTCAAATCATTAAGTTCCTAAATTCTACTTCTAGTGAAATATTAGCAAGAAAAGGTGTCCAATACATAACTGCAATGGTTATGGAAACATAACAGGTATTTACAAAAAGGAACCTAATACAACAAGCTCAGAATAAATGTATTACGGTGAAACGAAATGCTAAATCTTTTACAAACAAATTTGAGAATTTAGTAAAAATGGGACTCCCTTCAGCTTGGGATAAAAAGGGGAAAATGTTATCTTATGAAAATTACAGAAAAATATTCTTTGTTGTCAGAGGGAAAGAAGATAAATTTCAAAGAATGGTTGATACTCTGAGAGGACATACCATTGCAAACATATTGATAGATTATTTCTACCTTCTTTGGCAAATACAAAGTTTATTTTCAAATCCTCCCACATATGAAAAATACATAGAGTTGGATATTGCATTTAGGTAGATGAATTCATTCAATTATCCTTCAGATGAAACTTGGAATATTCTTCTCCAGTTGTTGATAGGATGACTCATCAAATATAGTTGAATAAATTCAAGGATTGCAACAACTGTCTTTTCATCTTTCTATTTTTTAATGTCAAAGATATTGTGTAAATCAAATGGCTAGAAAATTGGATCTAATAACCAAATTTGGTTATGATCCAAATTGTATAAATGTATGTGAAAGACTCGATGCAAGGGAGATTTTTTGGGAGGATTGACCACATATCTTTAATAAAAAACTCTACAAGTTTTGAAGATTCAAAATTTTGTGTTTCAGACTATGTGTTCCTTTTCTTGATGTTATTTTCATACTCCCTAAATTCCTCTTGAATGTGTCTACTACCATGACTGTGATGATTTAGTACAACATCTACCATCATTAACTACAAAAGGCATCTCAAAAAAGTTACATATTTGTTCAAGTATACTGTGAGTATAAAGAAGACATGTTCTTAAATTTCATTATTCCTTTTTAAATAGGAACATAGTATTCTTTTATGTTTAAATTTTATCCTGGTTTAGACACATATCCTTTAAGCATTTCTTGTATTTGAAAGTTGAGTAATATTTATCAAAGATACATTACTTAGTATAAAGAAGACATGTTCTTAAATTTCATTATTCCTTTTTAAATAGGAACATAGTATTCTTTTATGTTTAAATTTTATCCTGGTTTAGACACATATCCTTTAAGCATTTCTTGTATTTGAAAGTTGAGTAATATTTATCAAAGATACATTACTTCATTATTCAATTTTGTTTTCCTTTATTCCTCCTTTCATTCTCTTAAACATTTTAATTGTCTGAAACATATAAAATTTTGCCTTCCAATCTTAATCTTCAAATATTTAAAGACTAATGATATAGGCCCAATAATGAAAAAAAAAACTTCATTTTAGGAAAAATCAACTTAAATGATTCAATCATTATTATGGATGCCTTGGCATAGTTTCCTAGCCAAAAACATCTCAAGGGTTACAACACTCTTTTGGTGTCATTGTCGGGGTCCAAATTAAAGAAATTTTATTTCCTTGGGTAAAACGACATGGAAACCTACTCCTTGTTGGTGAAAAAGAGTTAGGACGGATGAAATCTTTCACTTGGTGACTCCACATTTTTTTATCCTCACATCAAGAAAGAAAAACACTAGGGCTAACCCAAACCCCCAAAAGACTACCCCAACATAAAATACTAAAAGGTTATTATCCAAGAAGAATCCTAGGCAAAGACCCATAACTTCTTCTTCTATATCCTTTGTTGCTAAACCTTGTTCTTCTACAAAGCCTAAATCCAAAGGAAAATCTTTTATTCTTTTAAATAATTCTTCAAAATATTTTTCTATAATCCCTCCTAAATATTCTCTTCCATCTTCTCCCAAAGAATCTATTCCCACCTCTTTGAAACAACCTTTAACTACTTCTACAACCCACTATATTGAAATCTTTCCCGAACAATACATTGAACATTCCCTCAAAGATTATACTGTGATTTCTCAAGTATACTCTATCGAGAATTCACCCATTATTTCTCCAAAGAATCTCTTGAAACTTAAATTTTCTTTCATATCCCACAAAGAGGAAAATTTAGAAATTCCTCAAACTTCTCTTCCAAGTCATCCTTCAAAAGAAGAAGAATTGAAAGCATTCTTTAATCACTCACTCCTGAAAATCCACAATTGTTAATTGATCATTTATTTATGGTAGGGAAAATCACACAACAACCACCACCTCCACCTCCACCTCCTTCACCAAGAGTTTTCAATAAAGTTGTTTCTAGATATGCTCCTTTGAATCTCCCTGGTAATCTTCATAATTTTCCGAACAATTATTTGAAATTATTACCAAGGTTTAATGGCGAGGATGAGATCAAAACCCTTGAACATTTATCAACATTTGACTATTTTTCAGATAATTAAGGTATTGAACATGAAAATGTATACATGAGGATATTTTTTCAAACATTTGAGGGTGAGGTGAGAACCTGGTTCAAGGGATTGCCTCCTAATTTTATTGCTTCTTGGAATTATTTAGAATCTGCTTTCCTTAGACAATGGGGTGAAAAGAAGGATCATCTCTATTTTTTTACTGAGTTTGGGAGCTTAAAAAAGAAACACAACGAATATTTTCCAGATTTCATCAAAATATTTAATAAAGTATAATAAAATCCCTGCAGGTGTCAAACCATCACAACCAACAACAAAACTTACTTTTGCAGGTTCTTTTGATCTAGACTTTTCCTTATTACTTAGAGAGAGAAGATCCACTACCTTAATTGGTATGCAAGATGATGTTGTAGAGATTGAATCCAATATGATTGCATTAGGAAATGCTATAGTTAGGAATGAATCAAGAGAAAGAGAAAGAATAAAACAAAAGGAATAAGTTGGTACATCTAGTACTAACAAAAATAAGGAGGATAAAATTGAAGAAATGTTCATAATAATTAAAGACTTATCAAATAAACTAGCCAGGATGGAAAAATAAAGGAGAAGGCCTAATAACATAAATCAAAATCAATTTATAAGACCTTTTAATCCTCCTCAGGTTTTACAGAGAGAAATGAGAAATGAAGATCAACCAATACAAGCACCTATAAATAATGAAAATATGGTTGATAACTTTGAGGAAGATGAAGTTGAAGATATTAATGAGGAAATCAATATGATGGAAGATGACATTTTTGATGCGTATGTGACCCGGGATGAATATGAAAAATCTCTAAGCTTTAACTCTTATTTTAATGAAGATGATAGAAACAATATGAATGATTCATCATCATCTCACTATAGAGTTTTCTCATATGCTTTAGAAGATGAGTTGCACAAAAAATATGACCTTAGACCAAGAACAAATGTAAATACAAATAAAGTAATTAATCAAGGTCAACTAGATAAAACACAAAATAAAGATAAAGGTAAAGAAATCACAACTACAAAACAAAAATCTGATCAACAAGATACAAACAAAACAGATGCAGAACATAAAGAAACATAGAAGATAAATAGTTCTTTTAACCTAAAAAATGAATTGAATAAGATCATAATTCCTATCCCTTTATTAGAAATTGCAAAAAACCCTCTCTATAGAAAACAAGTTTTTAGAAAGTTGGTTGTCATTGATGTGAACCCTAGAAGAAGTCCAGAAGCCCCAGAATCCCCTAGATGTAATGGATGATGTCAATCCTAGAAGAAGTCTAGAAGCCTCTAGAAGTAATGGGTGTATTTGGAAAATTCTCCAAAGTGGCCCCTTTATGGAGTAGCTTTAAGAATTTCCCTCACAGGAAGACGCTTTGAAGAAGTCTACAAGAAGCCTCAGAGGTGTGTTCAGGAAGCCTGAAAATTTTTGAGGAAAAAGAGGATGAAGGACAATGAAAACACATGCAAAACCATCATACATAGATAGTCCTCAACATGTTGTTTCTAACTGTAGGTGGTACGTCACATGGTTCCTCACAGTTGAGAATTTATGCCCTCTTAAATATGAAGCCCCAAAGTATGGTCAAGAAGCCCCGAAGTATGGTCAAGAAGCCCTGGATCTAAGGACGAGAAGTTACAAGTCGGCCCCAAAAATTAATTAAAGAAGAAAATTTGTTGCAACAAGAAATTACAGGTCGTCCCAAAAGTCAAATAAAGGAGGCACTTGGAAAAGTATAAATACACATCAAGAACCTCTCATTTTTTCATGCATCCAAGTGAGTTTTTGTAAATGGAGCTAGCATAAGTGGGTCTTCACTTGTGCTAGGAGGATTGGCAATCTCAACAAATCAAATCTGGCCTAGGAGAAAGGATGTTGAGGAGAGAAAGGTGTACAAAGGTGACTATACTAGTTTTCTGAGGTTATCCATGGGTTGCAGTGGAGCAAGGAATGGATGTACATGGGTCAGAGTGAGGAAACACAGGAATGTACATGAGTTGATAGTGTATGAATCATGGATCTGTGAAAAGGTCTTGAAGAAGGTGCTACTCTCTTGATGTTGAAATTTGAGGAAGGTATGTTGGTCTGAGATCTGATGTACTGGGTATTACAGAATGAAAAGGTATGTTATTCTATATATTTTGAGGCTTGTATATTGAATTTCATGGTATATTCTTAAGGCATATCTTGGAGGTTATGGTACATGGTTTATGGCATATCTTTTGGTACATGGTTAAGGCATATCATGAACGATATGGAATATGTTTGAGGCACATCTTTTGGTACATGGTTGAGACATATCATGAATGATATGACATATGTTTGAGGCACATCTTTTGGTACATGGTTGAGGAATATCATGAATGATATGGAATATGTTTGAGGCACATATTTTGGCACATGGTTGAGGCATATCATCAATGATATGGCATATGTTTGAGGCATATCCTTGGTACATGGTTTATGGATGTTATGGTACATGCCTGATACATATTTTGGCATGGTTTAAGGATGTTATGGCTTATGCTTGAAGCATATACTTCGTACATGGTTTGATGCATACCATGGATGTTATGGCACATGCTTGAGGCATATCTTTGGTACATGGTTCATGGATATTTTGGAATATTATTGAGGAATATCTTGGAGGTGTTGGCACATGGTTTGATGCATATCTTAATGATCTTGGGCATATGTTTTGAGAGATGTTCTTGGTGATATTGGAATATGATCTATGATATTTGATCTAGTTTGATGATAGTGATATATCAGTGACAGTGAGAAATTGAATATCATTGACAGTGACAGGTTGATTATCAGTGACATTGACAGGTTGATTATCAGTGACAAGTAGAGTCTCCATTTATATTTCATGGAGGAAGGAAGGGGCAAGGAAAGGGGGTTGTAGCCTCCTTTCGGTTGGAGCTAAAGAATACTGGGAGTCATATCTTCCTTCAAGTTGGAGCCTATAAAGTAGGGGGTTGGAGCCTCCGTCCAGTTGGAGCTGGAGAATATAGGTATTCGTAGCTTCCTTCAGGTTGGAGCCATAGAATCTAGGGAGTTGTAGCTTCCTTCAGGTTGGAGCTTGTAAATAGGGGGTTGGAGCCTCCTTCCAGTTGGTGCTGGAGAATATTGGAAGTTGGTTCTTCCTATGAATGTAATCTTCTAATATATAAGAAATTATTCCGTGGTTTTCTCTCATTTGGGTTTCCACGTAAAAATTGCTTGTGCACTGTGTATGATGTGATGCATTGTTGGATGGTTATATTTGTGGTTATATATTTATGATATGTTAAATGCACATCTTTGAGAGTCGTATTGGTGATTGATCTTGGTGAGTAGATATGACTTGGTTGATAATATTGATGAGACAAGTTGTTGTGATAAGTTTTTTGGACAGGTTGTTGTGACAGGTTATTTGTACATGTTTGGTGCATGGTTGATGCACTTGTTCATGGTACAGGTTGAGGTACATGTTGGTGCATGGTCGATGCACTTGTTTATGGTACATGTTGATTACAGGTTGTTTGGTACAGGTTGGTGCATGGTTGATGCACTTTTTTATGGTACATGTTGATTACAAGTTGAGGTACAGGTTGATGCATGGTTCAGGTTATTGGTACAAGTTGTTTGGTGCAGGTTGATTGGTATAGGCTTATGGCAGTATATCTCACAGTGATAGTGTGATAGTGGTTCCATCATTTTACTTATATGTCGGGGTGGTTGGACGGGGAAAGGACTTGTGGTTGTAGCCACCTTTCGGTTGTAGTCGGAGAACATAGGGGGTTGTAGCCTCCATCTGGTTGTATCCAGAGAATTGGGGATTTGGAGCTTCCCTCAGGTTGTATCCTGAGAAACTAGGGGGTTGGAGCCTCCTTCCAGTTGCAGCTGGAAAAAAAAGGAAGTTGGTGCTTCCAATGAATGTAATTCTTAAAGACATATAAGAAAAAACATTATGTGGTTTTCTCCCTCTTTGGGTTTCCACATAAAAACACTGGTGTATTGTGTATGTGTATAATTGCTCATTTGTTCATTGTTTATTTACTCTGCAATTATTAGATGATAATGCTACATTGATATAAAACTTGCATTATATGGTTAAAAAGGATTAAATTTCTCTATCAATGAATCACCCCCCCTCCAAGTAATCCAACATAGTCTGCTTTCTGAAGGACCTACTCTGATACCGATTGTTGGATTACTAAGAGGGGGGGGGGGGGGGGGGGGGGG
>ML782161.1:492835-508619 GCA_009831015.1 Picea engelmannii
TTCTTTGAACTACCCAAAAGATCTTTAACCAAATCCGAAAACCCTAAGAGTAAGACTATCCCCAGTGGAGTCGCCAATTCTGTTGTGGGGTATTCTACCCTACGGACTAACAAGCTAGGGCTTTAAACTTGTACGCAGATCATTACCCTTCAAGAATAACTTTTAACCTCCTACCCAAACCTATAACCATTTTTCTTAGGCAAACATGGGAAGAATCAACTAACCTTTTTATCGACGGTTGAAGTAGATCCTCCGTTGAGCTTTTATCTCCTCGTTTCTTCTCCTTCCATAAAGCGATCCTGCAATTAAGACAAAACTACACATGCATGCTACTAATATACTAGAGGGTTAGAGATTAAACACAAATCAAATAACATAGATAAGACTCATGTACTTGGGACGAGAAAAGCATCTCTTTCATTAATCTCAATATGAACCAACTTACAATGATTACAGAGACCGACCACCATTCCTCGATCCTGATCCTGGGCTCCTCCTCTTCTTTTGTCCTCCAACTGCTGTTGCTTGAATTTCTCCTAAAGCTTGAGGCAAGGCTAAAGGGTTGGGACAAAACGGACTTGGCAATTTGGCAGAGTTTATTTGCTATGATTTTTCCTCCTTTGAATAGTACCCCTACCCCTCCTTTTATAGGCTAGAAGGAGCTAGGGTTTTAGACGAACTCTCGGCCATGCATGGCTGGGAGTTCCAGTTAACTGACAAAAAGCTCTTCGTCCCGGCAGAAACTTCCCTGATTTTTTGCTTTGTTAGGTAAACGCGGGCAGTAGTAGGCTAACCCGCGGTCACCCGCGTGCAGTAGAAGGACAGCAAGCGGTCCACCACGCCCAGTGAGAGGTTAGGGCGCGGGTTGCTTGATTTAAGTGGTTTTTTGAGGTTTTGTTCAGCATGGATTTGGCTAGGAAGAGGCATGAGTTGGCCTGATGCCAGGTAAACCTGTGTGGTGCATTTTAGGGTTATAACACCGGGCACTGTAAATTCCCTCCGGTAATGTGGGTTATTGAAATTCTTTAAAATCCAGGGCATGAGGGCCCAACTGAGGTTACTGGAGTATATAGTCTACATGTGGGATGTGGACCAGTAGGTGTTTCACGTGGGTGCCCACGTATTGTCCTTAGATATCGAGGATATCTATTTCTTGACGGGTTTATCTCATCGTGGATCTCATGTGACTTTGACAAGAGGCAGAGGTGGTGGTCTCCCAATGAGTGATTATCTCTGACGATACTGTGATCCCGAGCCAGAGAGACAGAAGGGAAAAGTTTCCATCAGGGGTGTCTGGGATTTACCCCTATGGACTAGTATTTTTACCATTGCACGTATGGCTAGGAGAGAATCTCCTCACATGGCCCTCCAAAGATAATTTCAATATGCAGTGGAGTGCATGGAACCTCGTGTTTTTAATTGGAGCGACAAAGTTCTTCGTAGCATGAAGACACAACTGACGAAATGCAAGAAAGGGGACCTTAAAATTTTTGGATACGGGTCTATCTTAGTGTATTTCTTCCTAGATAGAGTCCCCCATTTATGTTTACAGGTAGAGTGGGGCATACCGGCTCCATGAGACCCAAGGATGAAGAGGTGGTGCGACCTCATGGCCCGACATGTGGTCGTCCCCATCGTGAAGTATAGTGATGTATTTTTTGACTGGTTGAGGCCTCAACTTTTGATGGTAGATGATTATGCATATTCCGGGTTGGATTTCAGAGGTGACCCCCACTTGGTTCTACCTGAGGGATTTCAGTGGGGAGACTCGGGTAAGATTTTTTTTTGTTTTTATGATGTTTTTGTGAATTTTGAAATATAAAATGTTTTTTATGCTTTCAATCCAATCACTGATCAAATTTTTTTGACAATGCAGATGTAGGGCCACACCGGCCTCTGAGTACATCCCCTATTTAAAGATGAGGGGAAGCAGTCGTGGTAGCAGGATGGGATGCTAGTGATTATGAGGCAGTCGAGCAGAACCTAGAGGGATTGACAACAGATATCCCAGACATCTCCATCGATGAGGTTCTGAGGCGTTATCAACGCCATACCGTGGGTGTATCTGGTTCACTTAGTTGACTAATTCGTAGGGTAATACATACAATAGTGTGCTATCGTGAGAAGCATCCTTGAGGCTATTTTGTATATGAAGCCAAGTGCTTCTCATTTTGATATTTTTGGTCTTCAGACGAAAAAACCTTTTTGTAAAACACTATTATCATTATATATATACATGAGCCTTCTACCGACTTACTTTATTTAATGTTAGTTGTGGTTGGATTTACATGTGTCTCAAATGCTTGTCTAACACATAGTTAGCTAATGCATCTGTTAATGTATTTAGACATATAGGAATATGTTGATATTCAATGTAATCAAAGTAACGTTCCAAGAGGCGAATTCGTAGATATACCCATAACAAAGTAAGACTTCGGATAATATAGACATTACTTAAATGTAGTACCACTAACTGCGAATCAAGCCGTACAAAAAGATGATAGATTCCAAGTGAAATAACATCAGTCAACAACTCGATGACTGCACTATATTCCATGATATTGTTAGTTGCATGACATAGGCAGACACCGTGTAGACTGATTAACTCGTTTGTAGGTGCATATATTGCCCAAGCAACGGATGCTAGGTTCTGAGTACTATGAATAGATCCATCGGTGAATCCAATGTAGGGTAGCGAAGGCACCGACATCTGGAAACCAAGCACAACCCAAGGTAAGCAGCTGGGGGTCGAAACCAAATAATGAAAAAGCACACAAAAGTAGCACATAATAGTATGATACAATAAAAATACAAGCACTCATGCAAAGATGGCCTAAGCATATTACTTCTTTAAGTAAATCCCATTCCTAGGCTCACTCAAAGGAATGCCATCATAATCCACTAACTCATAAGCTCCCTTCTCTAGCACCCGTTTGACAATATAAGGACCTCGCCACATAGCCTCGAATTTTTCTTCCCCTAGTAAATCACGATCTTGTTCATAGAGGAGAACTAGATCACCTTCAGAGAAAAAATGTGGCTTGACATGCCTATCGTATTGGGATTTGACATGATTTTTCTGAGCTTCAATAACCAGGGTGGCATCACGACGGGTTTCATCTAATTGCATTACGTACAATAGATGTTCCTCTTCGGTAGAGGTGTTGGGGAAAATTTCAATGACTAGCTTCAAAGATGGTATCTCACATTCAATCGATAGGACAACTTCGATACCATACACTAATTGGAATTGTGTAAACCCCTTGGAAGACTTTATGGATGTCCGATAGGCCCATAATGCTAAAAAAAGCACCGTCTACCAACTTGTCTTGTGAATACCTATTATCCGTCGAAGCATAGTGATAAGAACTTTGTTTATTGCTTCAACCTGGCCATTGGCCTATGGATAGTAGGGGGTTGAATTTTCGTGCCGAAGACCCAACTTTTCAGTAAGATATCATAAAGTTTCGAAAATGGCTACCATGATCAATAATGATAGCTTGCGGGATTCCAAATGGAGTGATGATATGATTGAATATGAAAAATGTTGCAGTTTTTCCGGTGTTATTGAATGTAGGCATCACCTCGGCCCATTTAGTGAAATAATCCATAGCTACAGTGATGTATCCATGCCCTGCGACTGAGTGTGGGTTACATGTCATGAAGTCAATGCCCCATTTTTCAAAAGGTCCAACGGAAACTACAGGGTGTAAAGGAGCGAGATGAGATTGTATCTTGTTTTATATATGTTTGACAAGCATGACACTTCTGGATGGCCGTGATACAATCTTTAAACAAAGAAGGTCAGAAGTACCCGGGTTGTAGGATCTTTTGGGAAGTGGAATACCCAGACATATCACCACCACATGCTCCAGAGTGGCAGTCATTCAAAGCTTTCTTAGCCTCATCATATGTGAGACAATGTCGGAAAATAGAGTCAACACCACGGTGATAAAGAGTGTCACTGAGAATTATGTATTGATGGGATTGATACTGTATACGACGACGATCTGTGCTAGAAAGGTTGGGCCAGAAAGTTTGATTCTAGATATATATGGTAGTATCTCTGTACCAAGCGTTATCGGAGCTGATCAGAAAAAGGGATTCATCAGGCAAGGAATCCTCTACCACGTTTTCTGTCTTAGTGGACAGAAGGTCACATATCAGTTCGACGAAAACCAATGATTTCTTAGACTTGGCGCATTCAAATTCTAAGTTGAACTCATGGAGAATCACAATCAATTTGGAGTACTTTCCCCCTTGCAATTGGTGTGTAAGGATATGTTGCATAGGGTTGCAATAAAAAAAGACAGTGGTTCTACGTAATAGGATATAGTGATGGAAATGTTGAACAACTACCAAGGCCAATTTTTCCTCATGTAGGTATTTGGCTTCTGTAGTCGTGAGACTCTGAATCAAATAATAAATTACATGTTCGTCGTGTGAATCATCTTCTTGGACTAAAACCATGGCAATGGTAGAGTCCACAACGACGAGGTAGAGGAAATAGTCTCAACTATAATAGTCTCAACGGGTTAGGGAAAGTTTCAAATCTTCAAAGGCTTTGTTGGCAGTTTCATCCCATACAAACTCGTAACCCTTCTTCAATAGTCGATTAAATCCTAACGTTAACTCAACGTACTTGGGGATGAATCGATGCAAAAAAATTGCCTTCCCTTGCAAACTTTGGGGCTGGCAAAGTGTAGGAGGAGGTAGATTAAGGATAGCCCCAACCTTCAAAGGGTCCACCCTAATTCCGTGAAGTGACACAATAAAACCCAAAATTCGGCCATACTCCACACAAAAAACACATTTGTGTGGGTTTAAATGTATACGATAGTAACGACAACGAATGAAAATGGCTCGGATATGGGTCTGGTGATATTGGTGGCGCATGGAATAAGCCGGTAGATCATCGAGATATGGTTGTATGACATGCTTGATATCATGAAAATCATAAGACATAGCACGTTGAAAAGTCACGCCAATGTTCTTTAACTGAAAGGCAGTTTCCGATACGCAAAGGTACCCCAAGGATAGATGAAAGCGGTCTTGTGTTGATCCGCATGCAAAATATTAATCTGATTATAGCCGGAGAAACCGTCCATTAAAGAGAAGATTTCACTCCCGATGCAATCATCGACGATCTGGTCAACAAAGGGGGTTGGATAATTTTCCTTAGGACAAGATTTATTAATATCCCTATAATCGACATATACATGGATTGTGCCTTGTTTTTTATTGACCAGAACTAAATTGGATACCCAATCGGTTAAAGCCACCGGATAGATAAAGCCGGCTTTAAGAAGTTTTTCTACTTTGAGCTTGATAATGATGACTTTACGAGGATGGACTGGGAGAAGTCTCTGCTGAATGGGTTTCGCGTCCGGGTAGGTCTTAGTTTCATGCACAATGATATTGGGGTCAATACCCAACATCTCTTCGTAGCTCCAAGCGAAAACATCACAAAATTCTTGAAAAATAGATTTATAAGTGATGACTTCATCATCGAAACATGCGGCTCCAATGTGAACATTTTCGACAACTCCAAGTTTAATGGATATGTCAAGAGGAACAGTGGGTGAAATATTACTCAGGTTCCCTTCATAAAGTGTTGAAATAATGTAACTGTGAAGAGAATTCTTATTATTATTGTTATTTTATTATTAGGATTAATCCCCATTGTGGATTAGTCATGTCGGTAATTGTATAAGGACCAAATCCCCTTTTGCGGATTGGTCATCAGACAATTATAAAGGGCATAATAAGAAGTCGGCCCCAACAGTTATTATTGAAGACCCATAATTAATTAAAGGTGGGTTTACCCACCCAGAGTGAGAGGTTGGCCCTGCCAGTGAGACCCTCTCACACGTGCCAGTCTTGTATAAATAAGAGGCTAGCGCCTCACTTCTAACACACAACTCACTTGCTCATTCTCTTATGAGGCAAGCTGCAATTACAAGTTGGAGAGAGGGAGAAGAGTGGCACATCTCTTGGGGAGGACTTTTTGTATTGGTTTGAGTTATCTCTTGAACATTGTATAAGCTATTTATGATAAGGAATTTTTTGCAAGGTTTTCTTCCCCTAGAGGGTTTCCCAGGATAAATGTTGTGTCTCTTGTGAATGTGTATTTCTCAGTGATCTTGTTCTTATGATGCTCTTATCTATTGAAATGCAAAGAACTATAATAATGGCATAAACATTAACATGGTATCAGAGCCAACCTGAAGGAAGCACTATTTGCAAGAGTAAAAACGTCACTGCTGCAACACCTACAAATTAGGGTTTTGAAAAAGTATCTCTTTTCAGCTCCCTAAACATATAGAAAGCTTTTCCCTCCCCCCAAGATCAATTTGGCACCTATATCGCACCTTTTCAGTGGCTGGATCTCCCGGAGAGTGAAACCCTAGTTTCACAAAAAAGTACCAGAAGTACTAGAAGTACCAGAAGCACCAGTCCAAAAATCCACAAATCAGGTTTGACGGGGTAAAAATTGGATTTTCTCAGATCCGAGGACACCAGGCTACTCGCCTCAGCCAAGCGCACCTCTTGGTAAAGTCAAAATTTGATTTTGAGCATTTTCAATTTTTGGTTATTTTTGTTGCCACAAGTACAAGACGTCTGCAAGCACAAAGCTTGTTGAGAACTAGAAGTCATAGAAAACTTCCATGCCTGGAAGTATAGGATCGGGTTGATCCTTGTAGAGAATGACCTATCAAGATTTATCAAAGAAGAAGTGGAGGAACTTGAAGATGCCGTAGAGAAAGCGAAGCATCAGAAGGACTCAATCAGGGCTCAAAGAATCATCGCATATTTAATCAAAGACCACCTGATCCCGTATGTATCATCAAATAAAACTCTGAAGGAGATGTTTGATGCTCTAAGAAAACTATATGAAGGAAATAACATCAATCGAAATATGAATCTAAGAACTCAGTTGAAGAATACCAAGATGCAGAAAGGAGAAATAATTCAAGAATATTTCTCCCATATCTCTAAAATAAAAGAACAGTTGAAAGCGATTGGAGACACCATTGATGAAGATGAATTTGTAATAACCGACCTAAATGGTATCGCAAGACCTTGGGATGCTTTCATCCAATCAATATGTGGCAGAAAGGAGAAACTGCAGTTTGAGAGCCTATGGGAAGAATGCACCCAAGAAGAGACAAGGGTAGCCAACTGTGAAGCAATACTAGCAAGGGACGATGATCAATCCCTAGCTACTCATACAAAAGGAGGAAGGAAGAAACCCTACTTCAAAATGGAATCTCATAGAGAACCACAACCATCAAACAAATTCAACAACCAAGAATCTCATTCAAGAAATTTTCAGAAGAAAGGACAATGCAAGGGATAAGATCTCTCATCTATACAATGCTATCATTGTGATAAGATGGGACATAAGGCGAACAATTGTCCAATCAGAAGAGAAGAGTACAAGAGGAAGCACAAAAGGCAACATGCTCACATTGCCGAAGATGAAGAACCACCTATGAAGATGATTAAGGACCATGTCTTGATCTCAGCCCTCTCAGGATCTATATCACCTAGAGAGAACACATGGCTCATTGATAGTGGTGCATCAAAACATATGATGGGTAAGAAAAATACTCTCTCTTGTATTTCAGAAAAGAAGTTTTCTTAGAAAGTAACTCTTGGAGATGATTATCAATATCCCATCACGGGAATAGGAGAATCAAACTACAAGCTAGATTCAGAAAACTCAATAACAAAGAAGGACATACTCTATGTACCGGGCCTAAAGAAGAACTTACTCTCCATATCAGTGTTAGACAAGAAAGGCTATAGAGTTGCCTTCATAGATGGAGAAGTTCTTATGTGGGCTAAGGGAGAAACCTTAAATGAAGCAATCATCATCAGAAGTGAAGAAAATGGTTTATATAAGTTGAAGGGTCACCCGAAAACTGCTATGACCCATGCCATCGAAAACTCATGCGAACTTTGGCATAGAAGATTGGCCCACATCAACTACAAGGCGCTACCATACATATGCAAAGCTATCATAGGTTTTACCAGAACTCAAGGTCGATCAGGAAGGCATATGCAATGGATGTGTGCAAGGGAAGAACATCAAGAACCCCTTCCCAAAGAGGGACAACAAAGCAGAAGGAGCATTGGAACTCATCCATTCAAACGTGTGTGGCCCAATGCCATCATCCTCCATTAGCGGGTATGTATACTATGTATCATTTATTGATGATTACTCTCGTAAGACCTGGATATATTTCTTAAAATCTAAATATGAAGTATTCAATAAATTCAAGGAATTCAAAGCCTTGATAGAGAATCTTTCTGAAATAAAGATTAAGATACTCAGGTCAGATAATGGAGGATAATATACTTCAAAGGAGTTCATAAACTTTTGCAGAGATGTTGGGATCAAGAGGGAACTCACTACTCCCTATAATCCTCAACAAAATGGTGTAGCTGAAAGGAAGAATAGAACAATTATGGAAGCTGAAAGACCATGATTCACGATCAAGATCTTCCTATGTGCTTATGGGAAGAAGAAGCAATGGAAATTGTTTATGTGCAGAACAGATTATCCCATAGTGCACTTGGGTTCAAAACCCTAGAATAAATGTTCACCGGAAAGAAGCCATAGGTTAGCCATCTCAAAATATTTGGTTGTCCAGTGTTTATCCATATACCGAAAGAGAAAAGAAACAAGCTGGAACCCTCCGAAAAGAAGGGAATATTCGTGGGATACTATGAGGTATCCAAGGCCTTCAAAATCTACATACTTGGTCACCGCCATATTGAGATCAGCAGGGACGTGACCTTTGATGAAGAAGCAAAACTTAAGAAATCGAGAATATGCCAGCTTGAAGAAGTATATGAAGAGGAACCTGTAAATCCCAGGACTACAAAATCCATGAGGGAAGTTCCTAGAGCTGAAGAACCTGTAAGGGAAGTCGTAGCTTCCCCTGATGAGGAGACTCCTGAAGATCATGACATAACAGAAGTTCAAGAACCTCCTCAAATGACCTTCTCCCATAAAATAAATCCTTCTTGGGCAAGAGAGCTTATTCAAGATGGAGAGAAGTATGGTGTTCTAGAAGGAACCACGAGATAGGTGAAAAGACCAAAGCCATTCTCCAGTTACATGGCTTTGATGTGCAATCTACTTGATGAAGAACCCACATGCTTTGAAGAGGCCATCCAAAATAAGGAATGAGTAGATGGCATGACAGAGGAATACCAATCCATAATAAAGAATGATGTATGGGAAATAGTTCCCATACCAAAAATTAAGGATGTGGTATCATCAAAATGGCTCTTCAAAATAAAACATGCTGCTGATGGAAGTATTGAGAAATATAAAGTAAGATTTGTCGCTCATGTCTTTTCCGAAAAGGAAGGTATTGACTATGAAGAGACATTCTCTCCTGTGGCCAGATACACTTCGATCAGAACCATTATAGCTCTTGCTGCCAAGATGAAGTGGAAGCTGGACCAAATGGATGTGAAGACAACTTTCCTGAATGGTGTTATCAAAGAGGAAGTGTATATAGAGCAACCCCAAGGATTTGAGGTTGAATACAAGAAGTATCATGTCTGCCGACTGAAGAAATCCTTATACAAATTGAAGCAAGCTCCCAGAGCTTGGTATGGCCATATAGACAATTTCTTGACGAGCTTAGGCTTTACCAAGAGTAAAGTAGACTCAAATCTCTACTTCAAGATTATGGATAATGAACCAGTAATATTACTACTGTACGTGGATGACTTATTCTTAACTGGAGAAGAAAAGCTCATTGTTGAATGTAAACAGAGACTTGCTGCATAATTTGAAATGAAAGACCTTGGCCTAATGCATTACTTCTTAGGTCTTGAGGTATGGCAGAGTCTGGAAAGAATCTTCCTTAACCAAGGGAAGTACACGATCAAAATCTTAAAGAGATTTGACATGCTAGAATGCAAGTCCATGAATACTCCCATGGAAGCAAAGCTGAAGCTGTTGGTCGATACTTTGTCAAATTTGATAGATGCCACACTATACAGATAGATCATTGGATCACTGATGTACCTGATGAACACCAGACCAGACATTTGTTTTGCAGTGAACACCTTGAGTCAGTTTCTGGTAGAGCCCAGGCGTGTTCACCTAGTGGCTGCAAAACATGTGATGAGGTACCTTAAAGGTACAATGGATTATGGTCTCAGCTATGATGGAGATCATGACTTCACATTGAGTGGATATAATGATGCAGATTGGGCAGGAAGAATTGCAGACAGAAAAAGCACTCCTGGATGCTGTTTCAGTTTGGGGTCAACTATGATCTCGTGGCAAAGTAGGAAGCAATCTAGTATTGCTCTCAGCATAGTGGAAGCAGAGTACATTTCCGCATGTTCTGCTAGCTGTGAAGCTATATGGCTTCGAAAGTTGCTGATAGGCCTATTTGATTTGGAGATGAGAGCAACCATGATTCTATGTGACAATCAAAGCTGCATTAAAATGATAGAGAATCATGTGTTCCATGACAGGTTGAAGCACATAGAGATCCGCTATCATTTCATCCACGACATGGTATAGAGAGGAGCCTTGAAGCTCCAATACATTAGCACAGATGAACAAGTTGCTGACGTGTTGACTAAGCCTCTATCTCATGTAAATTTTGAACACTTTCGAGATAAGCTTGGTATAGTCTGAAAGGACCTTCCCTGAAAGGGGGAGTGTGTATTTTCCTTGCTTCTGACCTCGCTGTTAGATGTAAAGCAAGATGAGTCATGCTTCTGACCTCGTTGTTAGACGTAAATCATGACGCTGTGTGATCCTTGCTTCTAACCTAGTTGTTAGACGTAAATCAAGATGAGTCATGCTTCTGACCTCGTTGTTAGACATAAAGCATATCGCTGTGTGATCCTTGCTTCTGACCTAGTTGCTAGATGTAAAGCAAGATGAGTCATGCTTCTGACCTCGTTGTTAGACATAAAGCATGACACTGTGTGATCCTTGCTTCTGACCTAGTTGTTAGACGTAAAGCAAGATGAGTCATGCTTCTGACCTCATTGTTAGACTTAAAGCATGACGTTGTGTGATCCTTGCTTCTGACCTAGTTGTTAGACGTAAAGCAAGATGAGTCATGCTTCTGACCTAGTTGTTAGACGTAAAGCATGACGCCGCTAATTTCTTGCTTCTGACCTAGTTGTTAGACGTAAAGCAAGATGATTCCTCACTTCTAACCTTGTTGTTAGATGTAAAGCGAGATGTTGATGTGTTCCTTGCTTCTGACCTCATTGTTAGATGTAAATCAAGATGAGTCATGCTTCTGACCTAGTTGTTAGATGTAAATCATGACGTTGTGATTCCTCGCTTCTGACCTAGTTGTTAGACGTAAAGAGAGATGACGATGTTCCTTGCTTCTGACCTAGTTGTTAGACGTAAAGCAATATGTGATTGACACTGAGCTACCAGCTTAACCGCTGTGACATTGAGCTAGTGTAGTACTGTGACATTGAGCTAGTGTAGCATTCTTTCGAGAATGATGATGATAGCATCCAGACCTCTCTCGCCTGATGCTGATGATGAATACCCTTCTTGTTAAGGGGGAGTGTTGAAATAATGTAACTGCAAAGAGCATTCTTATTATTATTATTATTTTATTATTAGGATTAATCCCCATTGTGGATTAATCATGTCGGTAATTGTATAAGGACCAAATCCCCTTTTGCGTATTGGTCATCGGACAATTATAAAGGGCAGAATAAGAAGTCAGCCCCAACAGTTATTATTGAAGACCCATAATTAATTAAAGGTAGGTTTACCCACCCAGTGTGAGAGGTCGGCCCTGCCAGTGAGACCCTCTCACACGTGTCAGTCTTGTATAAATAAGAGGCTAGCGCCTCACTTCTAACACACAACTCACTTGCTCATTCTCTTATGAGGCAAGCTGCAATTACCAGTTGGAGAGAGGGAGAAGAGTGGCGCATCACTTGGGGAGGACTTTTTGTATTGGTTTGAGTTATCTCTTGAACATTGTATAAGCTATTTATGATAAGGAAGTTTTTGCTGGGTTTTCTTCCCCTAGAGGGTTTCCCAGGATAAATGTTGTGTCTCTTGTGAATGTGTATTTCTCAGTGATCTTGTTCTTATGATGCTCTTATCTATTGAAATGCAAATAACTATAATAATGGCATAAACATTAACATAAAGCACATCGTGTGTTGACTCGAGAATAGAGGAAATGACAACAACGGTTGACGGAGTTGAAATCTGTTGGTAACTCTCTATGGTGTGCTTCTCGAGGAAGAGGATGGAATGATGATGTCCATCGTCCCATGGGGTGTCTTCCATAGACACAACCGACATGATCATCTCATCCGTAGGAAATATGACGTGAAATGGATCGATAGATGAATCACCAAGAGAGTGAGTAGAAGGGGTTGCCGATTGAATGGCTTGATAAGCGGATTGGACTTAAAGGAATTTGTTCACCATAACGAAGATAATCACTAGGATTGGGTACTATCCACGTGTCATAAGACACCGGGGTTTCACGAATGGAGGTGGAAATCATGTTGATAGAGGCGACAAAAGGAGGTGGAATATCGGGTGGTGGTATTGGGAAGGCACCCATGAAAGTGGGATCTTTTAGGAGACCCACACCGACATTCTTGTACCTAGGAGGTGTCTTTGAGATAAATGGCACGTTGCTAGTACGAGAATCGAAGTTGAATAAGGCCAGTTGGTCAATTGTAATGAATTTTCCTTGATGTGGGAAACGTAATACACAAAAAAGGGTTGACACGACGACACACATGGAATCAATCCAGCTATGGCCAAGTAAGAGGTTATAGTCAAGAGGTGCATCAAAGAACTCGACCTCTATGTTGACCGACTTGCCTTCCAACGTAATAGACAACGAGGGAAGAACACCACAGGGCTTAAAACTAGATCCATTGAAAGCCTTAAGTGTATCGTGTGATTCAGTGAGGGGGGGAGAGCCAATGGATTTCCAACAAGAAAAAGACATGACACACGTCGAGGCACCCTCATCAATAATGTTTCTACAGATGTTCTTTTTTTCGACAACAACTTGAATCTGAAATTCTAACTGAGGAGGTAGCCTTGGAATGTGATCTTCCAAGTCAAAGATTATCAAATTCATATATGTGGGATCAATTCCACCGATGGCATTTAATAGTGCCTTCCGTTGAGCATGACAAATTTGAAGGACTTCGAGAGCTGACATCGCAGAGGGTGCTTGCGCAAGATCTTCTACAATACTGTAGTTTTGAGCAGAACGTGCATGAGGATTGAAGGCAGACTTTCGAACAACACCCTTTGGAGGAGGGTGGAGAACTGTATCGAGACCCGGTTGTTCGAGATGAAGAGGACCATTGTGAGGTGAAGTTAAAGGAGGCAGTTGAACCAACGAAGGTGGTAAATCATCAACTTTCTCCTTTGAAGGAGAAAAATCTTTGGCTCAAGTGGTGATGGCAATGTCGTTCTTGGTAGAATTACTAGTACACATAAGGAAATATGAAGTGGTCGAAGGAGAAGGTTGGTCATGAATGACCAATTGAGCCTCTTGTTGAGAAGGGAAAGGTTGTGACAAAACGATAGGTGTAGGAGGTTTTTCGGTCCCTTGAAGGAACTTAGTGACCTCAGCTCTGTAAAACTCTAACCTTGTACAATGTCTACTATAAACAGATATTCAGAAAAGAACAGAAAAGATACAATGACAAATACAAACATTACACAGATATTTTTCCCTTGGAAACCCAAACCGGGAAAAACAAAATATATTATATTCATTCATTGTGCTACATTGTTTACAATACAATATACATATAGGAGCCAGCGGCATCCAAAACCCTAACCCAATGAACTGGATTAGTCCAAAACCCTAATTCCTTAACTGGAAATAGAAAACCAATTGCCAATTTTTTTTTTCGGGGGCTCCACCCCCCTACACCCCCCAAGGGGGGGCCTAGAGGACCCCCTCTAACCCCCTACGCGCCCGGTGCATACGCTCAAACACTACTACTTGTGTAAAGAATATAACACATACCCAACATTCTCCCACTTGTTTTTTTCTTTGCATACAAGGGAATATAGGGTTACATAGTAAAAAATCTAGGGCAACAATGCCCATGGATCCTCTACACCAAGAGAACTTCTCAGTTCTCATAGATTTTGTTAATGAGTCTACAAAATTCTTCAAAGTGTCCACCTTCATCAGTGATACTTTCTTTTCTTCAATCATGTCTCTCACAAAGTGATATTGAACATAAATGTGCTTTGTCTTTGAATGATAAGCAGGGTTCTTTGCCAGAAAAATTGCACTCTGACTGTCACACTCTATCCTTACAGCTTGTTGTACCAACCCAATACCTGAACAAAATCTTTGTAACCATACTAATTCCTTACTTGCATGAGTGGCTACCATGTATTCATATTTTGTAGTTGAAAGTGCCACTACAACCTGTCTTTTGCTCATCCAACTTATTGCTCCTCCAAACAGGTTAAACACATACCCGATTGTAGATATCCTATGATACAAATCTCTAGCCCAGTCTGCATCCACAAAGCCATGTATATCGACCACTCTGTCCAATCCCAGTCTTCCTTCGTAGCACAATCCATAGCTAGCAGTGCTACCTAAATACCTGAAAACCCTTTTTACTGTTGTCCAATGCTCCTTCCCTGGTTTTGACATATACCTTCTCAAAACTCCCATTGCATGTGTAATGTCCGGTCTAGTACAAACCATTGCATACCTCAAATTGCCAACTGCACTCGCATATGGAACATGAGACATGTCCTCCTCTTCTTCATGTGTCTTGGGACATTGATCCACAGATAACTTTACACCAACATGAATAGGAACCTTGACCGGTTTACATTCCCACATATTAAACCTCTGCAATATTGTCTTGACATATTTTCTCTGATTTAACCAGATTTTCCTCTTTTTTTGATCTCTTTTAATTTCCATGCCCAAAATGAAATTTGAAGCACCAAGATCCTTCATGTCAAATTTAGAGGACAACTGAGTTTTCACATCCTGGATAATCTCCTTGTTGTTTCCTATCAGCAACATGTCATCCACATACAAGACCAAATAAATCAAATGATCACCAATTAATTTAAAATACACACATTGATCCTCTTTGCTTCTTGTGAAGCCAAGTCCCAGCATATAAGTATCAAATTTTTGATACCACATCCTTGGTGATTGTTTTAAACCATACAGGGACTTTTTCAGCTTGCATACCAACTCCTTCTTTCCTTTCACAACATAACCTTCTGGTTGCTTCATAAAGATTTCTTCTTCCAGATCCCCATGCAGGAATACTGTCTTCACATCCATCTGTTCTACTTTAAAATCAAATACAGCAGCAAAAGATACCATAAATCTTATAGAGGTTAACTTGGCAACAGGAGAAAAAATCTCACCAAAATCAATTCCCTCAACCTGGGAATAACCCTTTGCTACTAACCGAGCTTTGTATTTCTCCACTTTTCCTTCTGCATTCAACTTATTTTTAAATACCCATTTGCCGCCAATGGGATTTATTCTAGTTGGCAACTCCACTAGATCCCAAGCCTCATTATTATCCAAAGATGCCATTTCTTCTTCCATGGCCCTTTTCCAGAGATTTCCATTCTCTGAATCCACTGCCTCCCTGACAGTTCTAGGATCATCATCAGTAATAGACAAAGCAAAATTTGAACGAAAATTAGATGGACTATACCTTTCCGGTAGCCTTCTTTCTCGATCTGATCTCCTCAATACTGGAGTATGAGGAT
>ML782161.1:508669-541412 GCA_009831015.1 Picea engelmannii
TTCTTCTTATTCATGTTCTTCTATAGAGTCTGCTTCATCATCCTTTAAATCAAACTCTATCTTCTCTGGTTCTTCCTTACTTGGTAGGACTTATTGTTTAACAACATCCTTGATTTCTCTAAATACCACATCTCGGCTATACACTACCTTCTTAGTTTTTGGGTTCCAAAGCTTATAACCTTTGATACCATCTTTATATCCAATAAAGATACATTTTTCAACCTTCTTATCCAGCTTGCTCCTATTTTCCTTTGGAACATGAACATATGCATCACAACCAAATACCTTAAGATGTGTGAGAGAAGGTTCCTTACCAGTCCATACCTCTTGTGGAGTCTTATCACCCAATGCTAATGAGCATGATCTGTTGACCAGATAACATGCAATACCCACTGCCTCTGCCCATAATTCTTGCCCTAACCCGACACCACTGAGCATGCACCTTTCTTTTTCCATCAGCGTCCTATTCATCCTTTCTGCAACTCCATTCTACTGAGGTGTATATGGAGTAGTCTTCTGCCTTGCTATACTGCACTTCTTACAAAATTCTTCAAATTCATTCCCGCAAAACTCTCCGCCATTATCTGTTCTCAACACCTTAATTCTTTTCTCTGTTTGATTCTCAACAAGAGCCTTAAACTATTTAAACCTGTCAAAGACTTCAGATTTCTTCCTGAGGAAATATATCCAAGTTTTCCTCGAGAAGTCATATATAAATGAGACATAGTACACAGATTTTCCCAATGATGGGACCGACAAAGGTCCAAAAACATTATTGTGAACTAGTTGTAAAATTCCTTCTGTCCTCGTTGCACCAAAGGGGAATCTTACCCGATTCTGCTTCCCATATAGACAATGTTCACAGAAATCAAAATCCAGAGAGCAGTTAGACATACCTTCAACCATACCTTTACCGTGTAGTAGTCGAAGACCCTTCTCTTCGATATGACCTAGTCTTTGATGCCACAACATAACCTTTTCTCCAGAGACTGTAGGAGTTCTTTCTTCTTCAACTCCAATATCAGGAACAATGGAGCTATTACACCCATCACTAATAGTGATTCCTAGCAGCTTATACATATTTCCAAACTGAACTCCCTTCATCAACACCATTTCTCCTCGATCCATCCTGCAAGTTCCCTTTTCAAAAATTGTTTTTACCACTGCATCTTCCATTTTGCTTACAAAAATCAAATTTATGGCCACACCTGGGATGTGTAGAACACCAGGCAGTGTTCTAATCCTTCCATCTATGAGTCTCAACTTGACCCTTCCTCTTCCTATGATTCTGGTTGTCGAATAATTACCTAAGAAAACATTACCTCCATCATACTTTTCATATTCACAGAACCACTCCCTGTGGGGAGTCATATGAAAGGATGCACCAGAGTTAATCAACCATGCCTCATGATCTGCATGTGTGTTTGAAGAGGCCAAGTACACATCCCCTCCTTCTTCCTTTGAGGTATTTTCTTCTGTAGAAGAAGATTCTTCAGATCCCTTCTTTTTCTCAACTTTGGATCTACACTGCTTCTTGTAGTGCCCTTTTTTTTCACACCTCCAACATACCCTCACAAACTTTCCAGGAGATTTAGATCTACCCTTAGACTTAGATCTCCCACTTGAGAAATTAGATCTATTTATTTCCTGGGAACATCCTCTTGCAAATAATGTGTATGTGCTATGTCCTTCCATATTCTTTCGTCTCATCTCCTCTGACAACAAGGATGATACCACTTCTTCAAACTTCAAAGAAGTTGTATTACTACCTATGGCCACAACCAGACTATCCCACGAGTTTGGTAAAGAACACAACAAACTGATACATTTATCTTCATCTGAAATTTTAATCTCAACAAATACTAATTGACTTACCACAATATTGAAGGCATTCAAATGCTCTACCACCGAGTCTCCATCTCTCATCCTCAAGTTATACAACTTCTTTCTCAGGAATAGTTTATTTACCAGGGACTTATACTGATACAACTTCCCCAAATTTTCCCATAAATCCTTGGTTGTAGCTTCCTCTGACACATTCAGTAATATTGAATTGGAGAGACACAGTTGGATTGTGCTATTTGCCTTATGATCCATCTTTTTCCAGTCATCTGCAGAAGTTCATGTAGGTGCAATACCCGGATCTACCGCAATCCACTGATCTCTGTCCACCAAAATATCTTCCATATTGAGCTTCCACAACTCAAATCTTTTCCCATTAAACTTCTCGATCAACATCTTCGAATTGCTTGCCATTTCTTTTCACCTGAAAAACAATACCGCAGATCTCCCACTGTAACAAGGCTTATCACAGTCCCGAGCCAAACCCTTGACCACAAAGGCGTCCCCTTGAAGCCAATAAAGCTCTGATATAAAATGTAAAACTCTAACCTTGTACAATGTCTACTGTAAACAAATATTCAGAAAAGAACAGAAAAGATACAATGGAAAATACAAACATTACACAGAGATTTTTCCCTTGGAAACCCAAACCGGGAAAACCAACATATATTATATTCATTCATTGTGTTACATTGTTTACAATAAAACATACATATAGGAGCCAACGACATCCAAAACCCTAACCCAATGACCTGGATTAGTCCAAAACCCTAATTCCTTAACCGAAATAGAAAACCATCGGCAAAAAACCATGTGCCGAA
Organism: Picea engelmannii; assembly: GCA_009831015.1. Lineage (NCBI taxonomy): Eukaryota > Viridiplantae > Streptophyta > Pinopsida > Pinales > Pinaceae > Picea > Picea engelmannii. The sequence goes on from ML782161.1 coordinate 511,333, forward strand.
AAAACCACCTAAATACATGACACGTTTCTCGAGGCATTTTTTTTTTTTTCCGGGGGCGCTACCCCTGGACCCCTGAGGGGGGGCCTAGTAGCCCCCCCTCTAACCCCCCTGTGTGCCTAATGCATATGCTCAGACACTACTACTCGTGCAAAGAATATAACACATACCCAACAAGCTTGTCTTGGACAGTCTTTTGTGTAGTGATCATAACCACAGATAAGGCAAGGATATTGAGGTTTACGCTTATCCTTATCATCAACAGACTGGGTCTTGGGATTATCAAATTACGGATTATTATTTCTATCTTCTTACCTTTTCATTTTTTAGACTTAGTTTTTCCGGCAGAGGTGGATTGGACAAAGTTAACCTCAGAATTTTTGTTGGTGGAAGGAGTAGGAGTCGAAGCATTTTGAACATTAGAAGCAGGAGATTTGGGATTGGTGTGAGTGGCCGGTGTGGATTTAGCATCAGCATGGAAGGTGCCAATCACACCATCAACAACATGAGAAGCGGTTGGGGTTGTTGAGGTAGCGGTGGTAGAAGGGCGAGGAGCATCTGGGAGAAAGTCATAAAGAGTGCTCGTTTGCAAATAAACGAGATCTAGGTAATGAGCGCAACTAATCACCTTCTCTTCAGTGACAACACCACCCATGGAAATATCATCGGAGATTTCATTGATGAATGATTTGGTGAACCATTCAGCCAATAACTGATCAGGAAGGTCGAGTTTGATCAAACATATTCTTTGTCTCCACTCATGGATGCGATCGGAAATATGAGTGGCCGAAGATTACTTAAATGAACTCAAAATATTGGTTCTTGTCTCGTAGCGGATGGGTAGTTGGTAATGAGTGAGAAAATCCATGGCGAGGGTGTTGAAGTCATTATAGAAACCTCGCGATAATTCTATATACCACTTTGCAACTGAACCCATGAGAGTTCATTGAAAGAGACATAAGCGAATGGATTTGTCCATCAAAGAGTTGGACAAGCACCAAAGGTGAAAAGTCATGACATGGTTGTTTGAGTATTCTCCTAGTTTACCGTCGAATTTGGGAATGTCGAATGGTAGCTTGGCTGGTATGACGAGCCAATGGGGAGAATGTAAGATAGGATCATTCAAGATCCTAAACAAATCAGGTAGATCCAAAGTGGCTAGAAAAGGAAGTTGTATATTCACTTGAGGGTACTGATGAATTTAGGGAGAAAGTCTCATCGGTATATCAGTAGGACCGTAAGAAGTCTGCATGTACATGGACTGTCTTAGCAGATTCGGTCGAGGATGTGGAGGCATGTAGCCCATAGGGTTGGGTTGGTTGGGAATGTTCCTTTGAAAAGGGACACTAGATTGAACATTTGGACCCCAAGTGGAACCCAAAGAACCCGAATATGGCTGACCCGAGTGAGGGGGCATAAAAGGGTTGCTTTGAAGATGTTTCCCCCTCGATGATTATGGATTTCCTTGGGCAAGGAGATTCCAAAGGTGGGCTAGTGATCTAGATGTATTTTGTCCATATAGTGGGTTATAGAGTCCAACCTAAGGTTGTCCTCCAAGTGGAGGATACCCCCCAATGTTAGATTGCCCTCCAATAGGAATCTGGTAACCAAAAGTGAACAAATGATGGGTTCTTCCAATTGGATTGGAGCCACTAGGGCTAGACCCCCCGGGAAAAGGTGGATAATACCCTCTGGAGAGGACCTGGGAAGGTGTAGGAACAAAACCAGTAGCAACATTGTACCCAGGTGGAACAAAAAGTCCAGAAACTCCGGATGGGACCTGGGTAGGGATAGAAATGGAAGGATTCAAAGCACGATACCCAAGAGGAAGTGACACAATATGTCTAGACAAGAGTGGTGTACCAATGAGAGCTTGGCCAACGACCACATTCTTGGTAGGAATAGTCGTAAAGTGTGGGACAATAGTAGAATGGGCCATCTGGAGGAAAAAGTCAATCTAGGACCAACAGACTGTGTGTTTGGAATGATGGTGATATGGCTGGTTGCAACAGAAAAATGGTTTGGCAACATCGTGTAAGTAGCAGACACTTCGGGTATTTGTGATATGACAGGTATATCAACCTGAACCATAAAGGTCCCGCACTGTGCGAGGCGGGATTATAAATATGTCGATGGTCCAAAGAGGATCCCTGACTCCAGGGCTTGAATGGGGTCCGGTCGATATTCCAGAAGTGTCAACAACCAGTTCTTTGGATGAATTTAGCCAAAGAATACGTCTCTCGTATCCAGGAGGAATGCGGAAAGCCTCTAGAGAATCATAAACAATTCAAAAACTTTCTAAAGAGGCAGAACCTTCCTCTTGTGAGGTTACCATATCCTGGACCTCGCTTTGTTGAGGAGAGCCCTCCAGTGACTTAGGGGGTAGAGGGAGGTAATCCTCCATATTTTCAGGAGGAATTCCCTGGACCCTACGTGAATGGCGTGGAGGGTCGATGTTGGGTGAGCCAAATATTTTACACAAAAAATCTATGGCCGACTACGAAAAAAAACAACACTCGCTAATAAAATCTAGGAATCAAACCAGGAAAACAAACATTCTTATTTCAAATTCACTAGTTTCTGATGAAATCCAATGTCACGAAGTCAAGACAAGAAGGGCCTAGGATAGAGTGGGTGGAAAAGTTATGTTGACGACCTGCTTAACAGACTTACACCCCGGTGCAAGCTCCCACACATAATCGTAGGTATACCCTCCAAGGAGCATGAGTGAGTCTGGCCAATGTCGATTCCAAGTACCGTGAAGATTTTCCCCTCCACAGTCACCTCATGTAAGACCCTAAAAAGATAGGCAACTAAGGCTACCAAGAACAATAATGATTCCTGGGAAAACAGTTAACAGTCTGATCCACACACAAAAGCAAGGTATCTAGCCTGAAATCAACTTGAGAGGCTTCCACTCATCATTGTGGGTATACCTTCAAGTGACCCCCATAATACATTTAATATCTACACCAAGACCAACAAAGCAGGGTGTGTAACTCTGCCAGTCTCAATGCGACCTCAAGTTTAACCCTTGTGTGAGAAGGGCTTCCCAGGACAAAATGTTGCAAATGGATTTGAACACTCCCTATCACAAGATGCTATTGTGTGTTTTGTGCTTTGGAGAGTGTGTCTCACAGCCTATCCCAAAGCGCTAGCTTAACTAATGTTGGTGTAAAAGATTCCTAGAAAATCAAAGTTACTAAGTAAACTTTTAAATTACGTAATTTTTTTTAGAGGCTGTTGTTTAGTCAAGAGGGAGATGGAGATGAAACCAATGTTGTGAGATACCTTGACCCAATAATATGCAAATAGATATGAATGATGCAATCTTTCGTTCAATGAATTCTATCTACAATAGGGAGAAGATATCTTTCTGGAAATACGAAAGCTACGAAATATAATTTCTTCTTTCGGATGAACTACAATTCCAAACAATCATAAGCAATGAAATTTCTCAATTTGTTCTCTTTCAGTTTTGAATGCAAAGATTTTTTATGAATGATTACATAAAAATAATGAATGACTTTAATTTTCCTTTCCAGAACCAGATTTGAGGTATACTAAAGAAAGGAAATGTAATAAAAGAAAATAGATACACTCAACATAAACCCAAATCAAAACTTTCAATGAAGATAAAAACAAAGATGACAAGAAAGTGTTTATCAAATACAAACAAGCAATAGCTTTCGAATCAACAAGCAATCTAAAAAATGTAAAATAATCCAAAACTTCACTTAGATGAAAGATGTTTAATCAATCAAGAACCTAGATCTATGATCATAGATGATATCATTGTTGATAAAAACCAATAAGCAAAAACTTACAAAATGATAATGAAGGGTTTGCAATCTTTGAAAACCAATCAAAAAGCAAGTTTTAAATTTAGCAATCGATCAGATACTGACCTCAAAATTTCCCCCTAGGTGATTAAGGAAAAATTGGGCATCAAAAGACAATCAAGACCCAATCCAAAAAACAATTACAGACACCGTCGCAGGCCAACAGTAGGTTACAGTGCGGAAATCACTAGTTTTTGCAGGCTAGCAATGGGTAGGGTGTGGAAAGTCCGCACTGGCCTAAAAAATTAGGGTGCAACAATCTAAAGTTTCCACATGTGACATATAAAGTGCAGTGCGAAAACATCTGTAAACACAAGAAAATTGGAAAGAGAGTAAATAAATTTAGGAAACTTTCAGGGCCAGAGAGTCTCTATTGATCCCTTGTAGAATCAAAGACTAAAACAAAATGAAAAAAGATAGGCTATGGGTAAATGGACAACGAAAATAAAAAACAGCTCTTATCCCTAGTATGGTCACCAATTTTGTTATTGGATAATATCAGTAAATGCGGACATAAACTGATCTCCCTAGATCCACCTAGATCTAAAACAAAACAAGACAGGACATGGCGCTTTCCCTAAGCTCTAATCATTGAATCTACCATCAAAGAAAGGATGAGTATCATACCTTTGAATATCGCTTCCTTATGTCTTTGTTGTCCCTGTGTCGCCCTAGTGCTCTTGTGCTATTGATCCTGCAATGGAACACAAACCAACCAAAGTGAAAGCAATAATAGTATATTCAATGAAGAATTATACATGTGATCAAGGAATCATGTAATAAAATGAGAAGGATTTTATGGGAAAGAAACATGCCACTGTATTATATTAAGAGAAAGTGGAAAATACAAACAAACAACCTTGATGTCGCTAAGTTCCCTTTTGGTGGCCTTTGATCCTGACACACACACTTGCTCCAAGCTTGCATGAAGATGATCCACAATAACTTGATAAGCTCAGATGAAGCCTTCAAGCATCTAATGTAGAGTAACTCACACAATTCACAACCTATTCAACCTTAATCATTCCTTACTTGATCTTGCTTAATACTTTTTCTCACTTAATGCTTAACCTTTTCCATGAGAAATCCATCATTATATAGGAGAAAGAGAGATGGTTAAAGAGATCAATATGATCCCACCAAATCAGACAGGTGGTTAGGATCTCAACCACATGGATGTCACCTCATATTCTAGAAGATTCCTTCTATAACTTTCATGAACTTCTTCCTTTTTATCAGTTTTAGAATGTCATCGCACCCTGTCTATATAGTAGCCTGTGAAAACCCCACAGGCTAGGTTTAGAGAAGCCTCCGTAAATCAGGTATTTATGCACTGTATAATACTACTAGCCTATGACGTCCTTATAAAAGCAAGCCTTGTAGAGAAAGAAACCAATTACTTTTCTCATGGGAAAGATCCTTTTGAGAGGATGAATACATGCTTGTAGACACATCACTAGGGTGACCAAAATAATGTGTAACATGGGAGAAGGTAAAAAATATTTTACAAATTCATAGAAAATCTCCAAAGTAACCTTTGAATTCTCCATTTACACAAAATCCTCAACAATTTGAGAAGACATATAAAAGGAAATCTACAGAATCAACTCCAAAGGATTTAGGAACAGACGAAGAAGGGCCAACCAAAAGAGAGATATTGGAAGCACATGAAGAAGAAGAGGATCTAGATATACCAGAACAAATAATACCAAGAAAAAAGTGCCCTACTGTGACTGTAGAGGTAACATCATCAGATAAGCTTGCGAGTGCAGGGAGTCAAAGTGAAACAAAATCAATGATTACTAATCAAGCAAAGCAGAAAGACGAGGTTCATCATTTCATGGAAATCAGAAATACGGGTGTTAATATTAAAAAAATATAATTCCTAAGGTTTATGATATTGATGCATATCAGACTAGAATGATCTCAGTAGTGAACTATGAGAAAGGAAGATTAAATATCGCAATTATGGAGCCAAAGGAACATAAGAAGGTGACAAACATTAACATTGATCTTAATGCATTCCATCCATTGGATAAATTTGAATTGCATAGAAAAACTATAGAAATGATAAACAAACATGATGTGATAGACAATCTTGGAATCAAGAAGCTTCAAGTCATAAATGAGAATCTCGGGACCCAACTAAAAAATGAAAAGTTAGCCACTAGAACCAAACAAATAAGAGTAGAGGCATTGGAACAATGAGTAATGGACCTAGGAGAAAACCCAAAAGATGAATCATCTATATAGGCATTAATAAAAAGCAATGACATAGAGATTCAAGCATTGAAGAAAAGACTTAACATCCCAAGAATTGATCATGTACAAACTCCAGAACTACACGCAGTTCAAACAAAAAAAGAAGAAAATTTGAAGAAAATGATTCAGACAGAAGAACAAATTGATTTGTATGCCAAATAGATTGAAACTCTAAAGGGAGGATGTCATTTGTTAGAGTCATCAGAATCATCTGACCCAACAATAAGATTGTTAAATGCATTGGAATATTTAAATATGAAGGGAGATGAAATTGATAAACTGAAGAAAACCATTACAACACAAAATAAAGAAATCAAGGACAAACACAAAATTATTGAAGAATATCAAAAACTAAAAGCTAAATTGCTAACGGATACAGAGAAAATGAAGAACACATTGACATGAAAGACGTATTTAATAGGAGCCAAACATATCATTTGGGATGAAATCATAGGTGAAGTTTCCAAGCTATGGAATTATTTCAAAATAATAGATGATGAGATGTTGTTAAGAGATGAAGTAGATGAGACATCCATAAATCATTCCATTAATTGGGAACTAGACCACAAGTTGCTACTCAAATCATTAAGTTCCTGAATTCTACTTCCAGTGAACTATTAGCAAGCACAAGTGTCATAGACAAAACTACAATGGTTATGGAAACATAAAAGGTCGTTACAAAAATAAACCTAATACATCAAGCTCAAAATAAATGTATTATGATGAAAATAAATGTTGAATCTTTTACAAACAAATTTAAGAATTTAATAAAAATGGGACTGCCTTCAACTTGGGATAAAAAGGGGAAAATGATATCATATGAAAATTGCATAAAAGGCTTGTTTGATTTCAGAGGAAAAGAAGATAAATTTCATAGAATGATTGATACTCTTAGAGGATAGACCATTGTAGACATATTGATAGACGATTTCTACCTTCTTTGGAAAATAAAAAGTTATTTTCAAATTCTCCCACATATGAAAAATACACAGAGTTGGATATCACATTCAGGAGGATGAATTCATTCAATTATCCTTCTGATGGAACTTGGAATCTTCTTCTCCAATTGTTATTAGGATGACTCATCAAATATAGTTGAATAAATTTGGGGATTGCAACAATTGTATTTTCATCTTTCTATTTTTGAAAGTCAAATATCTTTTGTAAATCAAATGGATAGAAAATTCGATATGATAACCAAATTTTGTTATCATCCAAATTGTATAAATATATGTGAAAGACTTGATGTAAGGGATATTTTTTGGGAGGCCTTACTACAAATCTTTAAGAAAAAATTCTGCAGGTTTTGAGGATTCAAAATTTTATGCTTCAGACTACGTGTTCATTTTCTTGATGTTATTTTCATACTCCTAAATTCCTCTTGAATGTGTCTACTACCACGTTTGTGATGATTTAGTACAAAAACTACCATAAAACTGGAAAATGTATCTCTAAAAAGTTATAGATTTCTTTAGGTATACTCTGAGTATTAAGAAGACATGTTCTTAAATTTCATTATTCCTTCTTAAATTGAAACAAAATATTCTTTTTTGTTTAAATTTTATCTTGGTTTAGACACATATTATTTAATCATTTATTCTATTTGAAAGTTGAATAATATTTATCAAAGATGCATTACTTCACTATTCAGTTTTGTTTTCCTTTATTCCTCCTTTCATTGTCTTAAACATTTTAATTGTTTGAAACATAATAAATTTTACCTTCAAATCTTAATCTTTAAATATTTAAAGACTAATGATACAGGCCCAACAAAGCAACAAAAATACTCCATTTTAGGATAGATCAATTTAAACAAATCAATCAATCTTATGGATTCCTTGGCATAGTTTCTGTTGGGGCTAAATATATGCACTATTATTTCCCACATTTAATTATCAACCGGGGCTCGTAAGCTTCGAGGTGTAGGCATAGGAAACGCAGGATCAAAGCCTAGTCTAGCCTAATCTAAAGCCAACAAAACAATCTTCAAACCAACACTGCAACAAATTAACACTAAGGATTCATCACTGGGACGTAGGAATACTTAGTGCTATAAAGGCTTAGATTACAGTCTTTCAGGCACTCGGGGTGATGTTCGCGTGATTAATCATGAGTAGCTTACTCAAGTCTTATGTCCTTCAATGATTATTTCCTATAGCGGATCCACACTTAAATGCAATAAATTAAACAAGCAAATGGAAATGAAATTCACGATAGAAACTAACACCTTAGGAAGAATTCCAATGTGGGAAGGCCATATCTCACGAGTTAGACCTCTAATCTATCCATTGGTGTTTGAAGCTATAAGAAATTCAAAATCATTCAATGCTAATATACATTAAATATTTCCTACTTATTTCAAAACATTTCTATTATAGAGAAATAGGAACAATCAAATCAGGTGTTGTGGGTGCAAGTGACAAACCAAGTTTAGCAGAAAATGATGTCTAACAAATAAATGTACAAAATCTAAATCCACACCAAACAACAACTGGTACAAAACAACGCAAACTAAAATTAGAAACCAATGCAAAAACAGAGCTAAGTACAAAGCCAAAACAATTGCAAAAGCAAAGTAACATTACAAGGAAAAATATGCAAGAGAAACTCTAAAAATCTAAGGAAGTTTTCAACTCAGAAATCGTGCTTCAAGTGAAATGCGTTAAGCACATGCCTTGCTTATTAATCTAGTTACCATTCAATACAGAACAAATCTGAAATTATAAGAGTATGATATTCAATTCTAAATGTTTTATGCGCCTCACACAAATTTGTATTCATTGTTGTCCCAAATTTCTTTAGAATGTCAGGGTTATTCAGTTCCTATGCTCTGTTTATCAAATAGTTTATATTAGAAATCTTCAAGTAGCGATATGAATCAATGCACTTTGTATTTCTTTTATTTTTTAAATGAACACATCACACTTGAAAAACATTAAGCCTACCCTATCATATGAATTTCTAAATGCATACAATCAAAGGGTAAGATCTCTAAGTTTTAGTTTTCGAATCAAGTGTAAAAAGCACAATCGAAATGTAATAAATTGAAAGAAAATAATAAATCAAATCTGTATGAAGATAAATAACCTCAACAAAACTCCTTTATGCAGCAAATGAGAATATAAAATGTTGATCTAAAGACTGTCAAAAAAATGTAAATCTAGTATTCTACTTTATCTATAAACAACACAACACATACCAAAAGATGGGGGCCCTTCCAAACCTGGCCTATGTTGTGGAAGAAGTCTACAGTACTAAGGATTGATCCACACCATGTACAAGAGCAAAAACTCCTTTTTATTAGCTGAAAACTCCAAGGAATTACAAGCACTCCTCCATATGTTCAATCTTCTTCACAACAATGAATAGATCTCCTCCATTACAAAATGATAATAGCTACCTCTCAACCTTTTAACACTCTTATTTATACATAAAAATCATTGAAGAGAGGATGGGACCGAATCCAAAAGCTCTGATTTCAAAATTTACATTTTTAGGACAAATCTTCAAAAATCTGGGTTTTATTGCAATTTGGGCAGATTCGAGTTATTCCCCCACCCATATCTTCACAAAAAATTCAAAATTTAGAAAACGGTTTTTGGGTTCTATAGTTGGATGATATTTCTAAAAACCCATTTTTTAGTTTTTCAAGATATGCTCCCATGTGCACGGAAATCGAGGATCAAGTTGACAGTTTGAGTTTTGTTGTTAATTTTGGCAGAATCATTCCCCCTGAGCTGGAGGTCCACACGTGCGAACTGGGTGAATTTTGTCCCATGTGTCTACATGAAAAATTCATTCTGGAGAAAACCCATGTACCCGATTTTCCTCTAGAAGCTTTCCAAAATTTTGAATTATTTCTAGTACCGGATTAGCACAGTTGGTACCAGATTAGAACAGTTGGTACCAGATTAGAACAATTAGTACTAGAATATTGTAGCCAAGGGTTTAGTACCATATGAACACAATCATGACTATGGGTACATGGCCAACGCGATGGTAATACTGGATGGAGCTAGTACCAGAATAGGCACAATCTAGTACCGGATGAAGTTGGTACCAGAAGAGGCAAAGCGCTGGTACCAGATGAATGCAAAGGTAGCACCAGATCACTGCAAAGTATTGGATGACATGGAGTGTGGGTACTAGATGACTGTATAACCTTCTGGTACCGGATGACTTGGAGTATCGGATGACTTGCAATGCGAGTACTGAAACAAGAACAATACAGGTACCAGAACATGGACAATGCATATACTGGAACCTGAACAGTACAGAGCATGCTGCTTGGACATAGAAACATATGATTAAACCATCATTGACAAAACTATTGTATAATCATCATTTTAATCACTAAAAATATGGAAAATTGTGTATTAACCACATAGGATGAATAACAAGAGATAACGAAGGTTTATGGTGTATCAACGATATATTATTGACGAAATGCGGGGAGAAGGTGTAATGATGAGTGTATTTGTATGGTGGAAAGAATGAAAAAATTGGAGCTCAACATACCCCCAAACCCAAGGATTTGCATGTCCTCATGCAAACAAGGTGAAGAACTTATGATACTCTACTTATAGATTTATGTGACATTGTTTCTTTTGTGTAAGTGTTGGTTCTTATGAAATGACACTTTGGAAACTGCCACAGATTGATTTCAAAATAGAGAAACAGAATTATCATAAAAATGGAGGACAAGCAGTGGATGAGGTATCAGAGTGATGGTGAATGGTGTGCATATGGATAATGGTTTATAAAATGTTGGTGATGGTGGCCGTATGAACTTGGACATTAATTTTAAGACCAATATTTACTTTGTGGTTCTTTGCTTGGATAGGCAACAATGACTTCATCCTCTTTGAGATGGCTTAAGAATGCTTCATGATGTACGAAGAGAAGACACTATAGATGTTTCTTTGTATTTGTATACCACATATTTCTTTTTCATTACTTGGTCGTGTCACCAAAGTATATTATTCATTATGACAAGTGGAGTGACTATGGAGGGTTTATTGAGTAGTTGTGATAATGCATAGTGGAGTGTGGAGTGGGTAATAGTGGTTATGCATCATGTTTTCCACGTTTTTAGTAAATTAAAAATATTTGTACCATTTTTACCTCAAGTTACCCTTGCTTTGAATTCTAATGCATGTTGAAGTGGAAACTAGACGAAATGTTTGCAAAATCATAATGTAGACTGCTGAAATTTGAAGATGAAGTGGAGCAAGGCTGTGAACTGATGGATATCTAGGAGAGAGTTGATGAATGTTGATCTACTGAGATTCCTTATGTCTCTCTCTCCCCCAAACCTGTTGGTTTGCATGTCCTCATGCAAACTCACGTGCAAACTCTCATTAGCACATAAAATTTCTGCAAGCTGAAAGTGGACTATATGGAACCGGTGCATGTTGACTCAAGGAGAGAAATGAAGTATGCCAGAACTGAGAGCTACTGAAAATATCCTGCAAAAACTACCCTCAAAAAAGATTTAAATTTATGTACTGTTGGTATAGAAACCTACTGGCTTCTGTACCAGCAGTACCGGAACAAAAAATCTAAAAGAACTAAACCAATACTATTATTATGAGAGAAAAAATATACATTTATGCCATGGTTAAAGAAACAACCAAAAATTAAAATTTATTCATGCTTGTAAATTTGGAAATGAAATTTATTTTAAAATATTACAAGCATAAAGGAAATTTCTAACTTACTTATTACATATGATTTCATCAATCATTAATAGTTGTATGCTCAAGAAACCATGTAAATTATGATGGGGGATTTTTCCTCTTTTCCTTAAACAAGAGAACATGAGGAGATACATGGTCTTTAATAAATGAGAAACCGATAGGAAACCAATCATCCCTGTTTAATTTCTCAAAGAATCTCTATCATTCAAGTGATATTGATAAAGTTCGCATTTGAGTTTATTAGACTCCTACATTTATGGGTCCCACCTCTAGGACAATGACATCCTAGGTATGAATGACGGGGTCTTAAGACCATCTTACAAACATTCTCAAATGGCAATTAGATGAGGTTCATTATCCTTTTGTTCAACCATGCATGCTTCTTCTTAACGATTTACACAAGTATATTGTTCATACAGACAAATATAGATTAGGCATAATGAAAGACATCAAAATCAGAACCCATTGCCAACAAGCCTGTTCAGTACTTCGATGGGGTAATTTTGACATCTAAGAAATATCCTTCCTAGGCATAATGCCCCATTGCCCACGAGCATGTTCATTACCCGGATGGGTTTGCTTAGTTATACCACAGGCCAGTACCCGCTGCCAGCAGACCTGTTCAGTATCCCGACGGGTTAGCCTCTTACACCCATTTTCTATCAAAGGCTCTTGTCCCAATATTTATCCTTAAGATAAAATTTATAGATTTCTTTCGCATGGGTGAATGAGGGAGCATCTTTGAAAACCTTTTTACAGGATGAAATGGTATCGAGTTGGAAGATATTTTATAGATTGCTCATAAAATATTTTTCATATGAAAAATAGACTTATGTATCGAGATTAGTCGAAAGACATATCATGGTCAAACTTACCTAATGTGTGGTGGATGAGGCCATGAGAGAATGACCTAAAGGTGTCTCTAGTCCCCAAGTTCATCTTCTCCATATAAGATTGTGTTCCCTCACAAGTATAAGTTTCATTCACTCTCCTGCTACTATTTGATAAGAATGCTTGAATAACAAGTTCTTATATGAAACTAGGATGTACAAGTTACTTATGGGCATCATTATGCAGACCTTAAAGATTTTGTAAATCCCCATAATATTTTAAAGATTAGGCTTATGAGCAACTGTTATTATTAATAGTCTGAAATTTGCATGTAATAATAAGAAGAAATATCTTAAGTTGTTTTGGTTTTTGATGTTAGATCACCAATATTATCTTCATCTCATTTTATTTATTTGAAAAGAAACATGAAAAGATGTTGCATTTATTTAGAACTAGGTTAACTAACATGCAAATTTTACTCTATCCTACCTAAGAACAAGAAATTAGATTTCACGTGTAAGAATATTTCCTATGTAACCATGTGCGTAACAGGTGTAGAAACACATTCATACTCGGGTTTGAAATATAAGATTTAATGTATACCAGAATACGAAGAACCAACTTCTTTGATGATGATGTGGAGAGTTGTTGAAGAAGAGAGTCATGCTTCAATCTTGTTGTCGTCTGGAACCAATGTTTAATGTAATCTTGATGTTCTTGGTTCACTTCCTCATTTAGACCACTCTGCATGTCTCCCTCTATCATGCCACACAGATCATCTTCTTTCAGATGGTTTGTCTCTTGGATGCATACTGGATCTGGCAATATGCATGTCAAGAAATCCTCAATCTCAGGTTCTAGTAGTCTCTCTCCATTGAATGATTCTTCAGTCTCCTCTACAGGTTGGAAATGGTGATCAAAGGAGGCTTCTAGATCTTCTTCTGGATGTAGCTCATGGAAATCTTGTTTTTCTATCACTTCTGGAGAGGCAGATAGGTTCTTGATAGTTGTCAATATTTGTTCTTTTTTTTAGGCAGAGATTGAGATCCAAACTGCTGCTTGGATGGAGAGAGTTCTTCCAAACTCTTGATCATATTTGAGTCCTTGTTGCTCATTTATGGGTCTTGTTTCACACATGGATTAGTGTAGAGAGGGGGTTCTTACAGTGCCCAATTTTTTTTTTAAATCCTGAGGAAAGAAAAATAAGCAAACTAAAATAAAATGCAAGCAAACCAATTATATACTTGAAGTGCCATCGTGCTACTAGGATCCTGCTGTCACCAAGTTATCTATTCACAGAAGTTAGCTTCTCTTCTCATATATATAAAAAATCGTTAATGCTAATAACACACAAATTCTAACTACTAAAAGGAAGAGGACAACCTAATTTTGGAGTAACCCCACTAAAGTGGATGCATGGGCTCTTCCCTCATGTCTTACCGTCTTCTCTCTGCCCTTAGGTCATCCTTAAAAGCACACCACACTTGCATGAAAATAAACACGCTTGCATGAAAAGAAACACACTTGCATGAAAGGAACAATCAAGGCTTTGGAGAAATAAAAGAAAGCTACCTATGCTCTAATCCCTTTAGCACCTCCCCATCAACGGTGCCAAAATGTTGGGGCTAAATATATGCACTATTAATTCCCATATTTAATTATCAACCGGGGCTCGTAAGCTTCGAGGTGTAGGCGCATGAAACGCAGGATCATAGCCTAGTCTAGCCTAATCTAAAGCCGACAAAACAATCTTCAAACCCACACTGCAACAAATTAACACTAAGGATTCATCACTGGGACGTAGGAACACTTAGTTCTATAAAGGCTTAGATCATAGTCTTTCAGGCACTCGAGGTGATGTTCACGTGATTAATCGTGAGTAGCTTACTCAAGTATTTTGTCCTTCAATGATTATTTCCTATAACAAATCCACACTTAAATGCAATAAAATAAACAAGCAAACGGAAATGAAATTCACGATAGAAACTAACACCTTAGGAAGAATTCCAATGTGGGAAGGCCATATCTCACGAGTTAGACCTCTAATCTATCCATTGGTGTTTGAAGCTATAAGAAATTCAAAATCATTCAATGCTAATCAACATTAAATATTTCCTACTTATTTCAAAACATTTATATTCTAGAGAAATAGGAACAATCAAATCAGTTGTTGTGGGTGCAAGTGACAAACCAAGTTTAGCAGAAAATAATGTCTAACAAATAAATGTACAAAATCTAAATCCACACCAAACAACAACTGGTACAAAACAACACAAACTAAAATTAGAAACCAATGCAGAAACAGAGCTAAGTACAAAGCCAAAACAATTGCAAAAGCAAAGTAACATTACAAGGAAAAATATGCAAGAGAAACTCTAAAAATCTAAGGAAGTTTTCAACTCAGAAATCGTGCTTCAAGTGAAATGCATTAAGCACATGCCCTGCTTATTAATCTAGTTACCATTCAATACAGAACAAATCTGAAATTCTAAGAGTATGATATTCAATTCTAAATGTTTTATGTGCCTCACACAGATTTGTATTCATTGCTGTCCCAAATTTCTTTAGAATGTCAGGGTTATTCAGATCCTATGCTTTGTTTATCAAATAGTTTATATCAGAAATATTCAAGTAGCGATATGAATCAATGCACTTTGTGTTTCTTTTATTTTTGAAATGAACACATCACACTTGAAAATCATTAAGCCTACCCTATCATATGAATTTCTAAATGCATACAATCAAAGGTTAAGATCTCTGAGTTTTAGTTTTCGAATCAAGTGTAAAAAGCACAATCGAAATGTAATAAATTGAAAGAAAATAATAAATCAAATCTGTATGAAGACAAATAACCTCATCAAAACTCCTTTATGCAGCAAATGAGAATATAAAATGTTGATCTAAAGACTATCAAAAAAATGTAAATCTAGTATTCTACTTTTTCTATAAAACAACACAACACATACCAAAAGATGGGGGCCCTTCCAAACCTGGCCCATGTTGTGGAAGAAGTCTACAGTACTAAGGACTGATCCACACCATGTACAAGAACAACAACTCCTTTTTATTAGCTAAAAACTCCAATGAATTACAAACACTCCTCCATATGTTCAATCTTCTTCACAACAATGAATAGATCTCCTCCATTACAAAATGATAATAGCTACCTCTCAACCTTTTAACACTCTTATTTATACATAAAAATCATTGAAAAGAGGATGGGACCGAATCCCAAAGCTCTGATTTCAAAATTTACATTTTTAGGACAAATCTTCAAAAATCTGGGTTTTATTGCAATTTGGGCAGATTCAATTTATTACCCCACCCATATCTTCACAAAAAAATCAAAATTTAGAAAACGGTTCCTGGGTTCTGTAGCTGGATGATATTTCTAAAAACCCATTTTCAGTTTTTCAAGATATGCTCCCATGTACACGAAAATCGAGGAGAAAGTTGGCAGTTTGAGTTTTGTTGTTAATTTTGGCGGAATCATTCCCCTTGAGCTGGAGGTACACACGTGCGAACTGGGTGAATTCTGTCCCATGTGTCTGCATGAAAAAAACATTTTGGACAAAACCCATGTACATGATTTTCCTCTAGAAGCTTTCCAAAATTTTGAATTATTTCTAGTACCAGATTAGCACAGTTGGTACCAGATTAGAACAATTAGTACTAGAATCTTGTAGCCAGGGGTTTAGTACCATATGAAAACAATGATGACTATGGGTACATGACCAACGTGATGGTAACACTGGATGGAGCTAGTACCAGAATAGGCGCAATCTAGTACCGGATGAAGCTGGTACCGGAAGAGGCAAAGAGTTGGTACTGGATGAACGCAAAGGTAGCACCAGATCACTGCAGAGTATTGGATGACATGGAGTGTGGGTACTGGATGACTATAGAACCTTCTGGTACCAGATGACTTGGAGTATCGGATGACTTGCAATGCCAGTACCGGAACAAGAACAATACAGGTACCAAAACATGGACAATGCATATACTGGAACCTGAACAATACAGAGCATGCTGCTTGGACATAGAAACATAGGATTAAACCATCATTGACAAAACTATTGTATAATCATCATTTTAATCACTAAAAATATGGAAAATTATGTATTAACCACATAGGATGAATAACAAGAGATAATGAAGGTTTATGGTGTATCAACGATATATTATTGACGAAATGCGGGGAGAAGGTGTAATGATGAGTGTATTTGTATGATGGAAAGAATGAAAAAACTGGAGCTCAACAGTTTCCTATCCAGAAACATTTCAAGAGTTACAACACCTTAATTCCTAAGGAGAAAAGAAACAAGCTTGGTACAAGGAGTCATAAGTGCATCTTCTTGGGGTACTCAAATACCACCAAGGAATATAATCTTTACTATGAGGTAAATAAGAAGTTCATTCTTTCTAGAGTTGTAATTTTTCTTGAATCCTCCAAGAATGACATGACTGTTCAACGAAAATCTGATCATCTGGTTAAATTCACCCATCTAAAGACATATCATGAGTTTTATGATGAGATTCCACATCCTGAAGGGGGATCCCTATATTGGATTGATATTTTGAATCTCCTTTTGAAGTAGCATATCCCCCTCATGAATAATTTCTAGCCATTTCATCAAAACCTGAAGTTCATATGGATTATGTGATTGAGAGGATTGAAGGGTTGAACCTTGATTAGAATTTAGCACCATCTAAATCATTTGAGCAACCTGGGCCGTATCATAAAGTTCCACCAAAGTGGCTCATAAAGATACTTGAAAGTGTTCATCTTGATGAGGTCAAAATACATGAACCAGAAGCTCTAAAAGACAAGATGGACGTAATGTAGATGATATGGATATTTCATATGGTTGTGAATTGAGTTTGTCTACTAAATTTGAACCAACTTCCTTTGAAGAAGTTTCTTCTCATGATGAGTGGAAAGGATCTATTAGTACTAGAAGTCTCACCTAGACTATTATAGGTGTGAGCCTAATACAAATCAGAAAAACTTGTAGGTTTGTAAAGATAAAAATTTATTTCAAAATGTAATGAATGGGGAAGGAACTCAATTTAAACAACACAAAACTTCCAGAAATATATATCAACAAGTAATGATCGAATAGTCTCAGATCAGTGTTTAAGATATAAATGGAAAGATGGAAGACTTAGCAGGAAAAGTAGAATACATGCATCAGGTTACATCAGGTAATTCTAAAACACATATAGTGGAAAACTCATTAAGTAGGAACATCATAATCAACAAGATAAATTACTTTAACAAACCTTGCACTACTAAAAACACAATAAATCTTTCACTGCATTAGGAACAATAACCAAGATGAATCCTTCACCAATAGCAAGAATCAAAGCAAAGATGAAACACAAAATATGGTAAAAAGACAAAACTAATCATTAACTGCTCAAGATTCTTAAGTCTGATACATACAATATGGAAACTCTTTTACAGTTGAAAAATAAATATATGAGTCCCAATATACAACCATTCGAACCCTCTAATGGATTTACATTACACTTTTAATAGAACAATACATTCAAAAATAATTTTATCACTTTCCACCTAGCTCCTACATAGGATCCTATGCCTTAGAGAGGTGTGGTAATGAGTAATCAACAAAAAATCTAACAAGATGCTATATTCCATGATGTTGTTGGTAGCATTGAATGCAACTGCAACCAACTCGTTGCATGGAGCTTAACTAAAGCTAGATATTTGGGGCATGTGTCCTTTGGTGTCCAACTCATTCTTTAGGAGCTATCTAAACCTTATCTAACAATTGGCATCCTTCAGCTACTCAAAATCCACATAACTGTCAGGTTTGCAGCGTATGCACTGCAAACTATTCCAAAATAAATAGTTTGTGGCACCTTCAATAGCACGCGCTGTGAAATTTCTTGTAGGTGTGACTTTGCCCTCAAAACTTGTCATTTGATATCAAAACTGTGCAAAAATCCTTCTAATATTTTTTAGAACTTTCTACAAACTTATGAATCATAAAGTAACTTGCAAAAAGGCATATGAATATGATAATAAAAGTCTAGGACAAAAACATTCTTGAGGGTTATAATCCTGCAAAAAAAAATACATCATGGAAAAATGTTTATTTTGATGCAGAAATGATGCCTCGTCTCCTTCTCCTAGTGGCCACTCGTGCCAACATGTCCAGTTTTTTTTTTTTTCATTATTTTCCCACAACTACTGCACTTTCTCCTTTATCTTCTTGTTGTTAGCTTGATGGGCTCTATTCATCCCACACAAATTCTTCATTTTCCTATGCAGAGATATGGATCTCTTAACCCAGTGTTTTTCCTTTTTAACAGTTTCTTCACCCATATCTATAGCTCTCTTAAGCTTAATCTTGGCATGTAGATTCTCTTTCTTCAATTGTTCATTTTCATCCCTTGCCTCTTTTATATGCTTCTTGAGCCTTTTAAAAGTAGGATCCCTCTCATCAGAAGGAGACTTGATGTCAATGATTCCTATTTGATTTTTTAGAGGCTTAGTTTTTTCTGTTGGCTGAGTTGATGTAGTGAAAGGTCGTCTAGGCTTGACAACTTCTACAACAAGTGAAGAAAACACACGATTATTTCCCTTCAGACTCTTTTATTTACTAGAGGATGTCCCAATAGGTGCAGGCTCTTCCATAAGAGAAGTGTCTTCATAGAGAGATTGTGAAGGACCTTCAACTATCTTATCAGTAGACTGAATGGACTTATCCCTTTTGGTCATACTCCTCTTTTTACTTGACTATGATTGTACAGTCTTCTCAGCAGGAGTAGGTGTCTATATCTTTGACTGTGGTGTATGAGAAACATCTAGCTGAAATCCTGATGCATCTAGGAAAGAATCCCAATCAGTGTTGGAATTCTTCAACTCCTCCAATACTAACTTTTTTATCATACCAGAATGAAAAAAACTTGTATTCACTTGTTTATATTTAGCTTGGACTCTATCTGACATATTCCTAATGCTTTTGAATAGATAAAAGGGTAGGCTCATGGACTCTTTCCCAGTAAAGTGTCGGAACAATCTAATATGGTATTGATAGACCATATTGAACCTTCCTTCACAAGTGAAATACCTATGAATAACTCTAAGAATTTTGTCAAAATACTCCAACATATGATTTCTTGGCACTCCCTTAGATAGGTTATCTCCTTGATATTTAGGTTTTGGGAACTCCTTAGAAAATGTAGAATTCAAGGACATGGATTTAAACCATTTTTCTCCATGAACATGTATCTCTGTGGCTATAGAAATAGTCTTCTCTAAAACATCAAACTCCAATGCACCCACTTTAGTCTTTGTCCCACTGCAATTCAGTGCAAACTGCTTGGAAACCTCTGGATGTCCTCTTTGCATTTTCTCACAAAACACTAGGCATCCCACTCTTTGAAATGCTTCTCTGAAAAATGGTTATAAGTTTATAAGTTGCAGGTCATGGGGCTCAACCTTGACGATTTCTCCTCCTTTGTGAACCTTCTTACTTTGTTGACTGTCCATGATAGCTGATTTAAAACCCCCATCCCTTATGATAATAATTTCTACCAGATGTATGATGTAAACAACTAAATTTAGGGTTTTTTGAATAAAGTATGCATGCACAACAACAATGCACGAATAAAAAATATTACAACTAGGAGAAGAGAGGAGAGAATAAAATTCCTAAACTAGATGAGACTTGAATCACACAAAATTTCAGGGTAATCTGTGTAAAACAGAGAATTCACAGTGTGATCTCTCAGTTTGCAACGCACAATGAAGTTTGGAGCGAATGGATTTAGTCTAGGTTTTAGTCCAAGAGGTTTGCAAAGTGACAGGTTTGAAAGGAAAATTATTTGAACAAGATTATATTTCAAACCTGAGTGAAAATACTATCAGCGAGGGTTTTGTCAAATGGGAAAACAAAGGATTTGTAGCGCAATTAATTTGCAACGCATACAAAGAATACAATCTGTAGCACTAACTACAATTTGTAGCTGATAGGGTCATGGCTGTAAGAAATGGATGCAACTGATATTTTGGTATACAAACAAGAAAATTGGGTTTGCAAATTCTTAAGATACAAGGACTATAGAAAATGACCAAGTGAATGAAGTTTGCAGCGCATATGCTATGGAACAGTTTGCAACGTGCAAAAAAATTGCAGCAATTAGGGTCCGATTATAATCAACCTTTAGGCATTGTAATTGAACATTTTAAGAAGGGTACCTGGTATATATGAAGCTCATTTTTTGTCACATGAACTAAACTGATAGTTCCTGGAAGCCTTTAATCCACCTTCAATTGCTACAGGAAATTCATAGTGCCACAATTTAAACCAGTTTGCAGTGCACTATGTTCAAAATGATAAACCTCCTTCTGAAACCGACTTGAAGAGAAATTGATGAATAGATGGCACTGGAAACAATAAAATACCAATTGCCATGTTTGTAAAATATGATGGTATGCGATTAGTGCATGATATACTTTTCTTTATTCGTTGCGAACTTTTAGGAGAGTTTGCAGCACATTGACTTGACACATGATTTCACCCCCAAATGGTTAGATATGACATGAAAACTCTTTGTATACCTTTTTGAGACACAAAACTTGATAATGATGACCTTTAAACCAAAAGTTTTGACCAAAAATTTTGTAAATGTGTTGAACCTGTGCATAATAGATCTAGCTAGAAAATACCACACACATTTGTAGAGAGAAATTGAGAAAGAAGAAGCGAGAGAGAAAGAATAGAAGAATTCTCATTAACTGTATTCCACACTCAAAGAGTGAATAATTTACAATAGATATAGGATACGTGAGTAAATAATGAGCCATAGTGGTATTCTAGAGTGATCTGGACACACACCAACAGTTACGGGAGTGAACTGCCACCTAGTCTAGTGTCTCAGGCAGTTACAAGAGTGAATTGCAACCTAGTTGAGTTAACTAGTCAACTAGTCTTCAGTTAACTGACCAAACAAAGAGTAGTGAGGAGTTAACTCAGGTAATAAAGTGTAATGTGCCAGTCTGGTGATGATCCCAAGGCAAGTGCGCATTATCATGGTGACAAAAGAAATGTAACATCTAAACTCAACTCAACTAGTCAAACTGAAGTGTCAACTGAAAGAGAATATTCTCCAGGTGGAATATTCTCCCCGAAAATATAAGAGACTGGATAATGACTAATTATGACTAATAAACAAGGAAAATCTTAGGAAAAATAAATCCTAGGTGTGTGTGAAGTAATTCCAACACCCCCCCTGAACATCACTATGGTGAAAATAAAGAATGGGTCCCGGTAATGAGGCCATGTTAGGTACCCAATTACAAAAGATACATTGAAATAAATGAGGAAAGAGGGAAAAACTCATGGGAAACCCCNCTCAAATTACAATTCATAAAAAAAATAAAAATGAGAAGGAACAAAAACAATTGATAAGCAACCATGTCCTTCACTCCAAGAAGACCTCACAACTGTGTCGGTTTGTGCTCGTTGAAGATTTTGTTGAAGATGTAGATGTCTACACAGATCTGGTGAAGTATATGCAACATTGATATGTCCATACATATCCACTTTATCTAATTTTAATGAAGAATATCCAAATAAATTTTGGATGAAACTTTTAAAACCGTGCAGTCGTTTCCGAAAAAATGATGAAATTTTGTTGATTTTAAAATGATCATAACTTCACTTTCCGGACTCCGTTTCGGACGATGTTTTTTTTGAAATTTGATATTTTCCCGAGATGAATTAAAATATCCAATTTGGTTTAGAAAATTATGATCAGAAAATATCATAATTGAGTCTGATGTGCGCGACTCCCCTTTTGTCTCCTGAGATGCATGCATTGTGCATGGAAAAGTGTCTGCATGTGACTCCTGAGATGCATGCCATATATATTCCACATGAATTTCAGAAAACAAATTTGAAATGAAGTAGATATCATCTTCAATTAATGGAATACAAATTTGTGCAAAAACTTTTGTATAAGACTCTTCATAATAAGAGGATTGATATTGCTTCTCTTCTGGCTCTATCTGTTCAACCTCCTGCATGAAATCATCACAATATTATTTATTCTTGAATAGAACCTCCAATATGGTCCATAATTCATTTGGAGTTGATTCTTGTGAGTCATCATATACTTGGTGGAGAATTTCTGGAGAAATAGACAAGAAGATCAATCATATGGCCATATCTTGTCTATTGAGGAAGTCATTTTTCTCATCAGCAAAATCAGGCTCTACTTCCATTGCCATGGTTGTTTGGTATAAGCCTTTACTAATGAGAATAATTATAATATCTAGCTTCCACTTCAAATATTTATGAGGTGTGAGAAGTATTATCGGTGAGTAAAACATAAATTCCATCTTTTCTGCGTTCTTCAATCTTCAATACCTGCAAAAATAATTTGGTGTAGCTTTTTCTTAGCAGTCTGTCGGCTTTGATACCATGTAAATGTGTTGAAACTGCACATAATAGATCTAGCTAGAAAATACCACACACATTTTCAGAGAGAAATTGAGAAAGAAGAAGCAAGAGAGAAATAATAGAAGAATTCTCATTAACTGTATTCTACACTTAAAGAGTGAATAATTTACAATAGATATAGGATACATGAGTAACTAATGAGCCATAGTGGTGGTCTAGAGTGATCTGGACACACACCAACAATTACGAGAGTGAACTGCCACCTATTCTAGTCTCTCAGGTAGTTACGGGAGTGAATTGCCACCTAGTTGAGTTAACTAGTCAACTAGTCTCCAGTTAACTGACTGAACAGAGAGTAGTGAGGAGTAAACTCAGGTAATCAAGTATAATGTTCCAGTATGGTGATGATCCCAAGGAAAGTGTGCATTAGCATGGTGATGATCCCAATGTTGCATGGTGACAAAACCGATGTAACATCTAAACTCAACTCAACTAGTAGTCAAACTGAAGTGTCAATTGAAAGAGAATATTCTCCCCTAAAATATAGGAGACCGGATAATGACTAATTATGACTAATAAATAAGGAAAAACCTTAGAAAAAATAAATCCTAGGTGTGTGTGAAGTAACTCCAACAAATTTCCCCTTTTTTCTAATGATGATAACCATTATCATGACACCAAGACTCTCACATGGACTATGATCAGTTTTCTTGACTCATCATACAATCAAAACATTATTTATTAACGTAAGACATTACTCAAAAACCTTAAATAAATTGACCCTATGACTCAAACATAGAATCTTAAAAAATTTGACCCCTTATACATCATATGTGCTAAAGTCTGGCTCCATAAGGGATGGAGACCTCCTTGTGAGGCTCCAAGAACATTACAGTTCCAATGCCTTATGCATTGGGCAAGGAGTCATTATTAAAACAAAACAAAACAAACTAAACACACCAATTTTTACAATGAAATAAAGCCACCCATGGTTTTTAGAAAAAGTATTTTTTAAGAAAATGCCCATTGACTGGTCACTAGAAATTTCAACATCCTCCAAATTCTACATCTTAAAAGTATTATTTTGCAAAACTTCAGAAATTTTAAAAGGAACAACCCAAAGAGATTTGAATTTACTATGTTTTCCTTTATCCTTCCTATGAGTATCCCACTTGAGTACCATGTTTCCAAGATGAAAATATTCCTTATTCACCTTCTTGTCAAAAATTTCTTTGAGTTTTTGTTGATGACTTTGTGCTTTGTTGATGCAGGAGTGTTGGCATAGGGGCAGACCCAAGGTTCAGCTCCAAGAGCGCACCAAAAAGCCCTAGCTACTGGCCCTTTCGACAACACCTGTGAAGCAGATGCAGTCTCACTCGAAGCATCTATGAGGGGGTTGCAGGAAAGAGATGTCTACAACCAAGGGGAATATCAAGTGGATCTAACACAGGAACACCACATCATTCATATATCACTTATCAGCTTGTTCTACTCCATGCATCTATCAGATCTACCTTAGCAATGCAATAACAGTATATGAAGGACAAATACAAAATACCAATCATACACAAAACAAAATATACGTGGTTCACCCTCTCTCTAGGGCTACGTCCACATAACTGTGCTATATTATATTGATGTAAAGCATACAGTTCTTATCTATGCTCTGAGCTAGAAGATCTTCTCTTCTCCTATCTTTCTCTCCCATCCCTATGCACCCAGTTGCGGGGTTGATCTTCACACCCAGCTAAAGATCTTACAATCCAGAAGGCTCTTGTACCCAACACTTCTCTCTCTCACAATACTCTTCTCTTGACCAACTCAATATCAACAGTAACAATAAAAACACATCAAACCAAAATTACCAACCCAACCTAGGCCCTTTATACCTCTATTTATACTTTACAATCATTCACCAACATCCTTAGGCCGAAACCTAAGTGTCCAAAAACCTAGATACCAAAACCCTAGGTGTCTAAAATCCTAGGTCAACTTGACCCGTGTTTTGAAGGCTTTGCCAACCTGTCTTTCCTTCCTTCTCGTGCGGTACTCCAAAGCATCTAATGGTGGATTTTTCCTCTTTTTGAGTCATCCATGATCCTTCTTCCTTGCTTATCTGTCATCCCCGATCTCCTCGTCCAACGACTTTCTTTCTCGGGCTTCAATCCATCTTTTATGCTCTTTTTCTCACTTCGACCCACTATCAGTCACTGTGTCTTCCGCGAAGTTCGATTTTTCCATTTTCTTCCTTGTTCTTCACTTCCTTCCATAACCAAGGGCCAACAGGCCCCCAACACTCACCTGTGACTCATCCCGAGGCACTTTGATTTGACTATTATGTTGTACTTTAACTTCAGACTGCGCAGTGCAGCCTTTTATTTTTTCCTTTATGCCTCCTCTTCCTCCTTGTGTAGACTCTCTTTTCTTTGTCTGGTACCCAATTTCAACTGCACTTGGTACCTAGACCCTTAATCTGTTTGATTTTACTGAGATCTACGAGGCAGCTGGTTGTTATAGTACAATTTCAGTCGACTCCCATTCACTAGTCCTTCCTTCCATTCTCCATTCAACGTCTTCAGTTGTGCAGCTCCTCCTTCTGTAACATAGGCGATCTCGTATGGCCCTAGCCAATGCGTTCTAAACTTCCTAGGATGCTTTATGAACTAGCTGTCATAAACCATCACTAGATCTCCTTGTCTAAATTCCTTCTTCTTGATGTGCCTGTCATGGTAGGCCTTCTCTCTTTCCTTTTGTATTTGCTGATGGAATCCTGCAATGAATCTATCTTCCTCAAGTTTGGACAACTACGCAAGTCTCTCTTGAACAACTCCAGTATCATCCATACCCGTAAAGGCAACAATTCTCAGGCTTGGTACCAAATACTCTATTGAAAAGGGGTCTGCATTGTCAACTTCTTGCACGTGGTTCTATAGGCCCATAATACTACTGGTACTCTTAAATCCCAATCATCCTTGTTCACACAACATATCTTGGTTAGTGTTGTGTCCAAAATCTTGTTGAATGCTTCAACTGTCCCATTTGCTTGTGGATGGTATGGTGTGCTCTTCTGATGGTGGACTGCAAATTCTTCATTCAAGGCTTCAACTGTCTTATTGATGAAATGTGTTCCTTGATCACTCATGAGGATCTTTGGGCATCCAAACCTAGTTATGATGCCATCAAATATGAAGCACGCAACTGTAGTTGCACTACGGTCCTTAACTGATCGAGCTTCGACCCATCTAGTCAAGTACTTTGTTGTTGTGATTATGTACCTTGCTCATGTGCTCTTCCCTGGTGGGTTTATAGGTCCAAATAAGTCAATGGCCCATTTCACAAATGCTTATAGGGTTAGTTGTGGTGCTAATGACATTTCATCTCTTCTAGATGGTTTCCCAACCCTTTGGCATACATTGCAGGCTTTGGAATAGTCTTTAGCATCTTTATGTAAGGTAGGCCACCAAAGGCCAGCTCTCAGGACCTTCTGCATAGTTTCTTTCCCTGCATAATTTCCTCCTACGATGCCTTCATGAGATTCTACGAGGATCAGTGGGAGTTCTACCTCCATAACACATCTTCGCAAGATCTCATCTGGTCCTATCTTGTATAGCTAACCAGCTATAAGTGAAAAGTATGCAACGCACACCACTAGTTGTTTCTTCTGGGGAATTGTGTACTCGCTAGGTACCATTCCAGTTGACAGGAACTAGACTATGTCGGTGAAGTGGTCATCGATTTTTCTAATGGCTATCAACTGTGCATCCAGTAGTGTATCCTCCAAACTGATGGGTTCTTCGCCATGTTCCAACCTCGACAAGTGGTCAGGGACTTTGTTCATTCTTCCTGGCTTAACTATGATCTCAAAATCATATTCTTGAAACAAAAGAAGCCATCTGCATATTCGTCCCCCAAACACTAGCTTTTTGACCAGGCACTTTAGCATGGAGTGATCAGTAAACATTTTAAAATGTCGTCCCAACAAATAGTGACGAAATTTCTGCAGTGTGTACACCATGGCTAATCCCTCTCTTTCAGTAGTGGTATAATTAATCTCAGTTGTGGATAAATTTCTGCTAACAAATGATAGAGGATGGTCAATATCTCCTTCTCCCGATTGTGCTAATACAACTCCTAAAGCAATAGAGGATGCATCGACATGTACATGAAACTCCTGGGTTCATTATGGAAAAACAAAAATGGGCACAGTAACCATTTTCTCTTTCAGTGTGTCGAAGCTCTATTGGCATTCTTCAATCCAACTAAACTGAAAATCCTTCTTCAACAACTTCTCCATGGGCATTGTGATCTGAGCATATCCCTTAATGAACTTCCTATAGTAGCCTATGTGTCCCAACACAGTGCGCAATTGTTTAACTGTTGTAGGAGGGGGTAGATCAACTATAATGGTGATCTTGGATGGATCTACCAGTAATCCTTGCTTACATACAATATGTCCTAATAAAAATCCAAATGGGGAAAATAAAATGCACTTCTTTAGATTCAAAGCAATTTGACACTGCCTGCATTTATCCAACATTAGCCTTAGACATTCAATGTGATTCTTTAATAAACTAAAGACATTCCAATCATCAAGATATGTTTCTAAACATTTATGCAAAAAATCCTTGAATGCTTCTACCACCACCCTGGAAAAGATGGTTGGGGCATTCTTCAATCCAAATGGCACTATTGTATACTGATAGGACCCCCATTCTATTGCAAATGTGGTCTTGTGGTGATCTTCCTTGGCAATCCAGATCTAATGGTATCCTAAAAATCCATCTGTAAAAGAATATACCTCTTGGCCTCCCACATTATATAACACTTCGTCATTGAATGGTGTAGGGAAGGGTTCATGTAAACATGCATCATTCATATTCCGGATGTCTACACATATTATGATATCTCATGTCTTCTTGTATTGTACCACCATAGGGATAATCCACTCTGATTCTTCCACTAGTTCTATAATCCCTTCTTCCAACATTCTGTCAAGCTCAATCTTCACTTTCTCCTTATATTCGGGGTTCAATCTGTAAGGTCTTTGTTTGACTGGTCTAGCATCTGTCTTTAAGGGAATCCTCATATCTCCCATAGGCCCTTTAATTCCCTTCATATCAATGAACTTGGTTGGAAACAAGTCCTGATACTCATGCAGTAACTCAGTAATCTTGTAAATGGTGGCAACATCCCAATAATATCCTACATTGGAAAGCTTCGGTGTCTCCTCTATTCCAATATTGACTTTCTTAATATTAATCATTTGTCTAATGAATGGCATCTCAATTCCTAGTCCTTCCACATCTCTTTGGCCTTCTGTTTCTGCGATGTTTACTTTCCTTGGATCATCATCTTCATCCACATTAATGTTGTAACAACCTTGCAGTTTATGGAGAGACACAATCCATTCATCCTCTTCCTGTTCTAAGGGAAGGCTGGATACCTCCTCGAATACTTTATGTCTCACAATCTGTAATGCTTGATCTACTGATGAAAATTGAATTTCAAATAGGAATGTAGTTATAAAATTATGAGTCATACCTTCCCAATCCGTAGTGATGAGGCGCAACTCTGCTTGGAGGTACCAGTTGATAGGTATCGTGTCCAGCGTGTTGATGAATTTGTGTACCCACTTTTCTTGCGGAATGTCACTCCAAGCCTCTTTGTATCTTTTCACATGGTCCTTTTGGCAGTTTTGACTTGTGTAGCAAACTTCCCAGCCTTCTACATGTGCTGAGAACCTCGCTGTCATCCAGGTACGACACTGTATCCAATCTGTGATATTTCTTTTATGTGTCCCCCACCATCTCGCTGGTGTGGGTTTCAGGGCCTCATCCATGGATAGTAATCTCTGTTGTATTGGTACATTCTCCTCAAAGTACGACAAGAATTTTTCTAAAGGATTCAGACCATCAAAGGTGGGTAAGTTACTTACTGTTGTGCCAATCCAACGAACTTCTCTGGTTAATCTAGCACATCTTCTTGTGGATACTTCGTACATCTTATTCTCCCAGTTCTCCAGTGCTTCTTATAAATCCGATGAACATGCACTCTCACTTCTCCATCTTAGATTCCCATTGGTTGTAGGATTAATGTAATCCTGTTGTTTGGCAGTTAGCTTGTAGATGTGTTCTAGTGCATATGCGTAGTCTTCTTCTCTGATGGGCTCTATGTATCACTGAACTTCATCAGGATCTAAAGGTTCAATGACCCTAAGACCATCACCTTCAAAATTCATACGTCTCTTATTTAAGTCAACAATGGTAGAGTTATTGAAGTCTCATTCAATTCCCAACAGCGCGGGGTAGGGGAAACTGTCATAAACTATTTCAATTAGCTCGAAATCTGCAAATGTTCTTACTCCGTCGATGTCCACAGGGACATGCTCCAATCGTCCAAATGGGCTGACATCTTGTTGATTAGCCATCCTAAGTCTGATAGGGGAATAGATCAACTTTGGTTTTCCCATCTGTGCGCAAGTTTGCTTCGTCATGACATTGACCTCCAACTCTAAGTCGAGGACCACATAGTCTATCTCATACTCTCCTATTTGAGCATTCAAATGTAATTCCTTATTTGTCCTTCTTTGTTTACCAATTTGGTGTATTTCCCTATTCAGTAAGGGATCTATCTTTCCTATCTCATATTGTCTGATTAAATTTTGTAACTCTTGTACAATGCTTTCATCCTAAATCAACTTAATACAAGTATGTAAAAATTCCGTGAGCTTGCTTACCTCTTTTCCTTCTCTTGGTGAAGCAGACTGATCAAATGCATAGGGCATTCCATACTCTCTTACTTCTGGTCTTGTCTTTGATGAAGAACCTGTTGATACTGAGAGGGGGGTGAATCAATATCAAGTATAATTTAAAAACCTTTTTCAACTTATACTTAAACCATTCAATTATATCCAATGAGAAATGAACAATTGTATAAGAGTTACACCAATACACCACAATACACCATGCACAATATATGAGAAATAATCAATAGTTTTTGTTCAAGGGAAGTAA
>ML782161.1:556736-569039 GCA_009831015.1 Picea engelmannii
TGTCTTTCTCTTGATTTGGCTTCCTCCTTGAACCAAACTTCCTTTTATTCTTGAAGTTCTTGAATCTTGCTGTGAAGGCTTGATCATCGTACTTCTTTTGAGGTTTCTCTTTTGCATTGATCCTTGATTCTTCTTGAGCATAGTAAGTCCAAAGCTCTTCAAATGTCGGATACTCCTTCCTTGTGTTCATGCTTGCGGCAAATGCATCCCATGTCTTGGGAAGACCATTGAGTACTATGTTCACCAATTCCTTTTCTGAAGTGATCTCTTCAATAGCTTGTAGTTGATCTCTTAGCTGGGAGATCCTTACAAAGTAGGATGTTATGTTATCGTCATCATTCATCTTCATGTCACGAAGTTCATTCTTCAGACTCATAACTTGTCCAATGTTTCTAACTGAGAAGAGATTAGTTAGAGCATCATACATCTTCTTCGATGAGTCAAGATGGGAGATGTAGGGTATCAAGAGGTCTTTTATGGAATTCACTATGATACTCATGGCATTTATGTCAACGTCTTTGAACTTCTCCATAGCTGCAACATTATGTGGTTCCTTCTCTTCTCCTTCTTTGAACTCTGGCTTCACGATCTTTCCTTTCACAATGTCCAACACTTTATTCTTAGCAAGGATGAGGTCAATCCTTGTCTTCCAGGCTCTGAAGTTGGAGGCTCCTTCTAACTTGTTCTCAGACTTCATAGAGTTCGTCATGGCTTGCTTGACTTGGTTAGACCCTAGATTTGACCAGAAATCCAAACTTCACGTCTTGGCCTTCTGAGTGTACCAGGAGATGCGCTGGGCTATGGCGCACTGATCTATCCGGAGATTAGGTCAATATCGTCACTTAAGGTGCCTCAACAAGAGGTTTAGGGTTTATGCAACTACTTCTGCTGGTAACCCTAGCTGCAGTTCTTTTGGAAGCTGCTCCTGCTAGTGACCCTAGCGACAGTTCCTCAACGAGCTCAATATCTAGCGGCTATGTTTCCTTCCAGCATTTTAGGCTGACTGAAGGGGTGTGGGTCCATAACCTGTTAGAATATATATGATGGTGTGCTCATTTTACCACGACGATACCCTCATCTCCCAACCACAGGCCGAAGCCTCCCTCCGAGAACCTTAACCTTGACCTGAGAATTCCTTTGGAAGCAAACCCTAGGCTAGATAGCCAAACAAAGAGAAACACATCTCTCCCCAAGGATAGCACATCAAAAAAATCTGATCAGATAGTCCAAACCCTAGCCAAGAGATATCCAAGCCAAATACTGAAACTTGTTGCTGCTGCAGCTGCACCTGCAACCCTCCTCCAAACCTGTGCACCAGCTACACCTGTAGTGCGCACCAACTGGGAAAACTGTAGTCCTGAGATGTGACTAATGAGAAACTGGCACCCTGTATTTATAGTGATCCTGCCAGTTTACTAGGGCCGACTTCTCCTTCTGGATATGTGTCTGTTCAGTATATGATTATTAATTCTGGCCGACTTCTTCTCTTGGAGGCTAATAGCCTAATATAAATTATATTCTTGAGCTGACAAGGCTTCTAGGGTTATTAGCCAATTCATTAGGGTTTCTCTTGCTTCCCGAAGTCTTCTATTCTCATCAGGTTCACATGTAGAGGTAAATACCTCCCGCAGCTACCATAATATTAACACTTCCAACATTCTGTCAAGTTCAATCTTCACTTTCTCCTTATATTTAGCGTTCAATCTGTAGGGTCTCTGTTTAACTGGCCTTGCATCTGGTTTCAAAGGGATCCTCATATCTCCCATGGGCCCTTTAATGCCCTTCATATCAGTGAACTTGGTTGGAAACAAGTCCTGAAATTCATGCAGTAACTTTGTGATCTTGTCAATAGTGGAAGCATTCCAATAATCTCCAACATTTGCAAGCTTCAGTGTTTTCTTTGTTCCAATATTAACTTTTTTTATTTTAATTGGTTTTCCAATGAAAGGTAGCTCAATTCTTGGTCCTTCTGTGTCTCTTTCTCCTTCTGTTTCAGCGATTTTCACCTTCCTAGGATCATCATCTTCATCGGCATTGATATTGTAACAGCCTTGCAATTTCTAGAGAGGCGCAGTCCATTCTTCCTCTTCTTGTTCCAAAGGGAGGCTAGGTGCCTCCTCAAATACTTTTTGTCTTACGATCTATAATGCTTGATCCACTGTAGGATATTGGCTTTCAAAAAAAAAGGTAATTACAAAGTTCTGGGTCATACCTTCCCAATCTGCAGTGATGAGGCACAATTCTTCTTGAAGATACCAGTTGGTAGGGGTTCTGTCTAGTGTGTTGATGAATTTGTGCACCCACTTATCTTGAGGAATGATCCTCCATGCTTCCTCACAATGTTTCACATGGTCCTTTGGGAAACTTTGACCTATGTACCTAACTTCACAGCCTTCTACTTGCTCTAGAAACCATGTTGTCATCAAAGTGCAACATTGTATCCAGTCTGTAATGTTATTTTTGTGTGTCCCCCACCATCTTGGTGGGGTTTCTTTCAGGGCCTCATCCATTGCCAAAAATATTTGTTGTATTGGTACAATTTCTTCAAATTCCAACAAGAAAGCTTCTAAATGATTTAGACCATCAAAGGTGGGCAAGTTACTTACTGTTGTGTGGATCCGACGAACTTCTCTGGTTAATCTAGCACATCTCCTTGTAGATACTTCATACATTTT
Source organism: Picea engelmannii (assembly GCA_009831015.1). NCBI lineage: Eukaryota > Viridiplantae > Streptophyta > Pinopsida > Pinales > Pinaceae > Picea > Picea engelmannii. The sequence goes on from ML782161.1 coordinate 559,412, forward strand.
GTTTTGTCAGTTCTCTAGTGCTTCTTCTGAATCTGATGAACATACATTGTCACTTCGCTATCTTAGGTTCCCATCCATTGTAGGATTAATGTAATCCTGATGTCTAGTTGTTAATTTGTATATGTTTTCTAGTTCATATGTGCGGTCTTCTTCCCTTATGGGTTTTGTGTATCTTTGACCTTCGTCAGGATCCAAAGGTGCAATGACCCTAAGGCCATCTCCTTCAAAAGTCATTCTTCTTTTCTTTAAATCAACCATAGTGGAATTATTGAAAGCCCAATCAATTACTAACAACACGGGGTAAGGAAAGCTATCATCAACTATCTCAATCACCTTGAAGTCTGCAAACGTCCTTACTCCATCGATGTCCATAGGGACATGCTCCAATCTTCCAAAGGGGCTTACATCTTGTTGATTAGCCATCCTAAGCCTAATAGGGGAGTAGATCAACTTAGGTTTTCCCATCAGTACCCAAGTCTGCTTCGTCATGACATTGACCTCCAACCCTAAGTCGACGACTACATAGTCTATATCATACTCTCCAATTTGATCATTCAGGTGTAATTCCTTATTTATCCTTCTCTTTTTAGAGACTTGGTGTACTTCCCTATTCATCAAGGGATATATATTTCCTAAATCGTATTGTTTGATTAAATTTTGTAGCTCTTGTACAATGCTTTCATCTTGAATCAACTTAATACAAGTATATAAGAATTCCATGAGCTTGCTTACCTCTTTTCCTTCTCTTGGAAGAGAAGACTGGTTGAATTCCAGAGGCATTCCACATTCTCTTACTTCTAGTCATGTCTTCGATGAAGAACCTTGGTCTCTCCTGAATTATTTTCTTGCCTCCTCAAATATTTGTTTTTCTTTCTTTGCATCAAAAACTTGTGTCTTCTTTCTAGCTTTCCTGACTCCTGATTCTTTTGTAGTATTTCCTTGGGTCACTCTATCTTCTCCTATAACATCACCTCCTTTAGTGATGAAAGTGACTCTAGGGTCCTCTCCGTGAGGTTTAACATATATCAGTTTCACTTGCGGGTTCTACTGAGGTCCTTGTCTCTGCTGAAGTTTGGCTAGCAACACAGGACAATCTTTGATAACTTGTTCGAATAAGCTACAATAGCTGCAAGTGGTACAAGGGTTTTGACAGTCCCTTGCTAAGTGTCCTGGTTGTGCGCAGTTGTAACAGATGATCTGTCCTCACCCTCAACCCATACCTCCTCCTCTTCCTCTTCCTATGAATCCACCGTGAGGGTTGAAATTTCCTCTTCCTAGGGAATTATACTATGCAGTGCTTCCTTCTTGATGTAGTTCACCTTGAATTTTGTATATATCCCTCGACCTTTCATGCATGAGGTCATAAGCCCTACAATCTCTTTCATCATGTCCTACTGATTTACAAAATGTGCAATACAGATTTGTGGGTGTCTGGACATATTTTTGCAGATAGTAACATTCACCAAGGCGATGTCGATTTCTACATACCTCGCACCAGGGTAGGGTAACTTGCTTCAAAGGGGTCAGAGCTCCAGAGGCCAAGTATTCATGAAATAAGGGACAGTGTTCCTTATCATGGCCTTCTGATTTGCATCTGATACACCATATGTCTTCTCTTTTATATTTTCCATTGTCTTTCTTCATATCTTCGACATGTAGAGATAAGCTAGTCGATTGACTCAAGATTTGACTCATACCTAAGTTGGATTCTCCCAGAGGGGTTGATTCTAACTTCATGGCGATCTCCAGCGCCTTAGCCTGCGAAGAAATATTCTGTTGCATCAGAGGAACTCTGATGTGTGGTAAGAGGGCATCAATGAACCATTCCTTGTTCTGCTCATCTGGGATCTGAAAACTCAAATGGCCTGTCAAGGTCTTAAATCTCTGATCAAACTCCCACACAGGTTTAGCTATTCTCTGCTTGATTTCTTCTAGCTCTGTAATGCACTTCGACTCTGACTTAGGTTTCTTGAATTTAGCAATTAGCGCAGTCTTAATGACATTCAGTGGTTTTGGTGCAGTTCCTTGGACAAATTTCATGTACTATCTCAATTCACAATCTCTTAGGGTAGTACTGAGTTGAGCTCGTTTACTAGCTTCGTCGTTGATATTCTTAATACTCCATACAACTTCACATAAAAACTGGTGTTGATCAGGATCTTCAGATCCATCTCCTCTGAAGGTGGGTAACCTCATCTCATATTCCATAGGTCTTACTAGTATCCCTGATTGAGTATGTGGTGGACTGCTAGTGATAGTTCTCAGAGCACTCTGGTGACTCTGATTTATTAATGTTTCTGAAACAATAGGAGGAATAATAGTACTTACTTCAATAGTTAGCGCGGTTCCTGAAGTTTATGTCTCTTCCTTGCAAGGTCCTTCAGCTTTCCCTTCCTCTTCCCTAGAAGATTCTGAATTCTCTTCATTTGTCAGATCTACCTCTTCTCCATTGTAGAAACCCTCGCCCCCGTAGTTATTCTTAAACAGGTTCACAAGAGGGACTTCTATGAATTCTCTTCCACTGTGCATATGTCCAACCTCTGTGACGTTGTCGATGTCCAAGTTATTGAACATTATCCTTTTCCAATCCAACCAACTATTGTATCTTCAATATGTTCTTCTCATGCAATAGCATCTTGATCTTCAACTTCAAAAAGTGTAGAAATTTTCCTCTGGGTCCCTTAAAGAGATACCTCTCAGCTTGGCTATATGACTCTACTCTGTCAACAACAAACTCGGTGATATACCCTCCAATGGTGTTATCAAACCAGTGATCTACTGCTCTTGACACAGTGTTTTAAACTCTCTTGAACTTCTTGATCAACTTCGATGTCCAAACCACAGGTGGTCTAGATCTGATCTCAAATTGGGTGCCTGCTAACCTAGCTAGCCACTCATATAACTCATGATGGATTCCTCCAAATAAAATCTCGTGTATATCAGTAAAGATATATATTCCCAACCAATCCTCTGTACTAAGACTAATGTTCTTGTTCTAGGCTTCAGCGAAGTCCTTTTCTTGATCCTCTATCCACTTCTGAATCTTTGTCTTCAATGGAAACCACCTTGACATTCCCTCAAGAAGATTCATGTCTCAAAAATGGAACCATTTGTTGGCACAGGGGTAGACCCAGGGTTCATCTCCAAGAGCACACCAACAAGCCCTAACTATTGGCCCTTTCGGCAACACCTGCAAGGCAAATGCAGTCTCACCTGAAATAGCTATGGGGGGTTGCAATACAGAGATGTCTGCAACCAAGGGAATACAAAGTGGATCCAATTCAAGAACAACACAACATCTAGATATCACTTTCCAGCTTATATCTACTTTGCACAACTATCTGTAAGATTTAACACAATAATGAAATAACAGTATATCCGTAAACAAGAGAACACAACATCAATCACACACAACACAAAGATGTACATGGTTCACACTCTCCCTAGGCCTACGTCCATAGAACTGTGCTTTATAATATATAAAGATGGAGACATACAGTTCTTATCTACGCTCTTAGCTTGCATATCTCTCTCTTTCCCCTCCCTGCACACCTAACTGCAGGGCTGATCTTCGCACCTAGATTAAGATCTTATAATAAAGAAGGCCCTCACACACAACACTCATCTCTCACACAGTAGTACTCACTCAATCTCACAATAACAATGAACTCTCAACCAACTTAGCACCAACCCATCCCAGGTCCTTTAGACCTTTATTTATACATTAAAATAGCTCTCAGACATCCTTAGGTTGAAACCTAAGCATCAAAACCCTAGATACAAAAACCCTAGGTGTATAAAACCCTAGGTCAACTTGACCCTCATTTTCACGGCTTCACCAGCCTATCTTTCCTTCCTTCTTGCGCAGTGCTCCAAAGCATCCAATGATGGATTTTTCTACTTGTTGAGTTGTCCACGATCCATCTTCCTTGTTGATCTATCATCCTCAATCTTCTCATCCAACAGCTTAATTTCTCTTAATTTTCACTATATTTTCTGCTCTTCTGCTCACTTTGACCTAGTATCAGTGTAACACCCTGTTTCCCCCAGTTTGTAAAAATAACTAGACTAGCCAAGAACTGTGGCAAAACTCAGAAATGAGAATGTGTGATGTGAATGGACCTTGTGGAAAAGGTCGATGAATGTGAATAATATTATGAATTTATATTGCAGGACTGTTGAGAAGGGATATGCTGAAAAAGAGACCACGATGGCTGAAGAAAGGCGGTGGAAGGCACCTGGAAAGGTGGTGTTAAATTCCATCGAAAATCAATACCGTATTTGGACTTCACTGGCCCAGAGAACCAAAAGTGTCTCGCTGGCCCCGAATTAAATGTCTCACAGGCTGGTAGGTAGATGGCTCCTCAGGAATTAATGAGGGATGGGGAGGAGAACCGCCCATCCGTAGAGCCATCAGGCCTGACCAGCGCGAGGGAAATCACGCCACACGCAACCTCGCAAGAGGATAAGGCGTGGGGGAGAAGTGATTGGGAGTGGACGCGAGGGGAGAAAGAGAACTCTGGTGATATGCAGAGTGAGTGATAGCAAAGAGGAAGGAGAGTAACCTTTGCTCCTGGTCACTGGCAAATAGAGATGCAATCTCACAACATCGTGGTCTCAGCTCAGGGGTGGCTAGTGGTAAATCCGCTGGGTGTCGCTGAGCCTACGGTTGGGTGGAAATGAGCACCCCTCTCAGCAGTTGTATAAACCCTGGTGTTACTTTCTGATAAGTGTTTTGCCTTTGGCATCTTGAAATATATGTATTCTAACAATTATGCTCATAAGCTGTGAAATTGTGAATAATTTCAGTATAATAATGTATGTATGATGTTTTGATCAGTACTGGTAGTTGTATGTTTATAATGGAAAGACTACGTGTGGCTTATGTTCTCTTAAATCGTTATTTATATGCATACTGATCTAATTCAGACTTCACGCCTGGTTCTCGGGAGAGAGATACCCTTATCTGCCTCAGATAATACCCTAGGTAAACCTCCCCATAGAGATATCCTTCTTGAAAAATCCATCAAGAACCTGGAAGGAGGACGTGAAGGCGCAAGGCCTTAAGAAATCCTTGATAAGTATCGAATCGATGGATGAAATCCTATCAGGAGATCTGTGGTCACTCACGACCATCAGATAAGAAGAAGAAGCTGGAAAGATAAGTACCTTAACCTTGATAGGTGTTGATCGACGGACGAGATCCCGTCGGGAAATCTGTGGTCACTCATGACCGTTAGATTTGGAAGGAGAAAGTAGGATGTTAAGTGCCTTACCCCTGTGACTTTTTGTGTCTTCATGGGTAGCAAAGAGATCGAGACCATAGATCCCCAAGGTCCATGAGAGAATCCGAATCGTTGATCTTTCCACGTCCAGGGAGTCATGGGAGAGCACACAAGTTAGGAACCTGTCTGAGCCGTCAGATCTCGGCTGGAAAACCCAACAGCCATTAGATCTGTCAGGAGATACCCGAGGGTTAAACCCCCAGTGAATAGGGGTGAAATCCCTGAAATAGATGCGGACCGTCCAAGTAACAGAGGCCACATGTCAAGAGATTTTCCACTTCGGGAAATTGGGAATCACGAACTTGGGAGTTTTGGTGATGAGAGATCGAGACTTTCCATGGTGGAAACCCCGAGATAGATCTGGATCGTCCAATTTAAGGAGGCCACGTGTCATGAGATTTCCCATTTCGGGAAATCGGGAATCGCAAACTCGGGAGTTCTGGTGATGAGAGATTGGGACTTTCCATGGTGGAAACCCCGAGACAGATCTGGACCGTTCGATTTAAGGAGGCCACGTGTCGTGAGATTTCTCATTTTGGGAAATCAGGAATCGTGAACTCAGGAGTTCTGGTGATGAGAGATCGGGACTTTCCATGGTGGAAACCCTGAGACAGATCTCGACCGTTCGATTTAAGGAGGCTACGTGTCGAGAGATTAACCACATAGGGAAACTGGGGATCGAGGATTCGAGAGTCCCGTGGTCGAGAGTTCGGACTCTCGTGATGATAAGTCCCGATGAATGAACGAGATTCTTTCGGAGGATCTCAGGGTCTAAAACGACCGTCAAATGTGAGGAAGAGATGTCGACTTTAATTTGGGGCACGAATGTGCCTTAGGGTAAGTGGTGAGCAGATCTGGATGGCCAGAGTCCACCCACCCAGATGTACGGCTGAGGCTTCATTCCAGAGCCCCCTTGTTTTTCTGCCTTTAGCAGTGAGGGGGGGGTCCGGAATCAAACGCGCAACTCTTGAACGGTCAGAATTTATTCGTCTTGATCAACGACATTCAGGCGAATTCTGAATCCCCCTTTCCATTCTGCCTTTAATGGGGGGGGGTCCGGAATAGTGTGGCGTGTGAAGTGGGACCCGTCTCCTGTCACATCTCCCACCGTGTCGTGTTTCCCTCTTTCCACCTATACTCCACTCAACCGCGCGACACGGCCCTTTCCTATTGGCCATTCGCTAACCCTGTTGGGATTCATCCCTGTTGACCAGTCGCTAGCCCTGTCGGGGTTCGACGGTTGCAGAGCTGAACAATTCGACATTTCTGTAGCACCGAGTCGTGAATTACTGAGAGGCACCATGGTTATTTGACCTATGATCATGACCCCTGATCACATGGGAGTAGACAGAGAAAGAGCTAGCCTACGCTAGGCCTCCGTAGATATTTCGGGGGCTCTGATTCTGCAGAAAGCAACGAAATATTTGATTATGATAGTGGGTGCGTTACAAATTGGTATCAGAGCATGGTGACAACACTCAGCCTGATTGGGCTCATGAACGAGTTGTGCATAAGCTTTGTTCGAAGCACTCCTAAGAGGAGTAACCCCCTAACTTAACTCTCTTATCCAGGATCAAAACTTGGAAATGAGAACCCGATTGTGTATGCATGTGAAAGAGTTATGAATTTATGCGTAGGTTATAAAAATATATATGTAACTCTTGACTAATAACCAACGCTTGTCTTTTCACCCAAGCGGACGATCAGCCGCGAAAATTTACAGATGCAGAGAATGGTGACTCACCAAGAGATGGGAGAAGGATCCCACAATAGAGATGAAGAGTCTGACGAAAGAAGAGCAATAGTAGCCCCTCCAGATCTAGCTGAGACTGTGAGGAGTCTCATGGTTGAATTGCAAAGCTGCAAGGCCGACAATGAAAGGATGATGAAAGAACAAGAAAAGCAAACTGAAATTAATGCAGTTTTATTGCAGAGCTTATCTGACCTACAATGACAAATGCAGCATGAACTCGAGATACAGAAACATGGTCATATCAGTGGCCATACTGAGAGGATCACCTCAAGGAAGGTCCACCCCAGAGGTAAAGGACCAGTGCCAGACGATTCCTCTGAGAAGGAAGCTGGTGAATCAGAAGGCTCTTCTAGCAGTAGGACCGGTTCCTATTCTCGAAGAAAACAGAAGAAGCACAAGACTTCCAAGGGTCATAAATTTGAGGAATTCAGAAAGGCCAAACCTCCCTCCTTCGATGGTGAGATAAAGAAGGGAGAGGAAGCAGAGGCCTGGCTACTTGGACTGAAGAAATATTTCAGAGTCCATGATTTTTCAGAGAATTTGAAAGCCCAAGTGGCCACTTTCAACCTGAACGGAAAAGATTCCATCTGGTGGGAAGATCTTAAGAATGTGAAAGGGGTTCGCGAGGAGGACCTGTCCTGGAAACAATTTGAGAAATACTTCCAGAAGAAGTATTTGTCGGAAAAATATTTCGACGAGAAGACAAAAGAGTTTTATGAACTCAAACTGGGGCAACTCACTATAGAGGAATATGCCAACAAATTCCTCGACTTATTGAGATATGTACCCTACATCAAAGTAGAGAAGGCAAAGGTGCAACGCTTCATCAGTGGGCTACCCAAGGAATACCAGAACAGAATTGAGTTTGATGAGCCAAAGACCTTAGAAGATACTATTCAAAAGGAAACATATTGTCATAAACAATATGGACATTGGGAAAAGTCTCGTGGAGACTGGAAACATAAGAGTGGTTCGAGATTTCAGAAAAAGGGGATCAAATCCTCAGGATTTAAGAACTACAAGAAGAACCCCAGAATGAACTTTCCAGCCTGGAGTGTACTCCAGCAGAACTTTCCCTCATCGATTGGAAATAAAACTTCTGGACCTATACCAGTAAATACTGATAACCCAAAGAGAGAACCTCTAAAATGTTGGGGTTGCGGAGAAGAGCATCTTCTGAGAGACTGTCCACACCGACAGCAGAACAGTCGAAAAGTTTATAACATTCAAGAAGCTACCACATTCAATGATGTGGAAAGGAGTGTGCTGCAGATTTATGCAACCTTGGATAATAACCAAGCTGACCACCAAGCTTCACTGGTGGAAATAGAAGGTATGATTTTCAACCATCTGGTGTCTGTTTTGATTGACCCTACCCTAGTTCAAATTTGAGTTATATAGCCCCTAAAGCTATTGATAAGTGTAAACTACAGCCACAAAAACAAACCAAGCCATGGTTGGTACAGTTAGCCACTGGCACCAAAAGAAGGGTAGCAGAGGTCATACCAGTCTGCCAATTAATGTTGGGTGAATTCCCCACCCAAGAAACCCTTAACATATTACCCCTGGGATCATACGATCTATTGATTGGTATGGATTGGCTGGCCGCCCATAAAGCCAGATTGGACTGTTACCATAAAACCTTAGAATGTGTGAGCAAATAAGGAAAAAGGATAACCCTTCAAGGGATCCGAAAACCTATCTCGGTGAGGCAAATATCAGCCCTGCAAATGAGAAAGTATTGTCAAAATGGATGTCCCCTATATGCAGTACACGTGTTGGAAACCATAGAAGGTGAAAAACCTAGCCTTGAAGACCATCCTAACCTGGGAGAATACAAAGATGTGTTTTCAGAAGAGGTACCGGGTCTACCTCTAAGAAGAGACATTGACTTCTCGATTAAACTTGCACCAGGAGCGGTGCCGGTGTCTAGGACACCCTACCAGATGAGCACACCTGAGTTAGTGCAACTCAAATTGCAATTGAAAGAAATGATGGATAAGGGTTATATTCAACCTAGCGTGTCCCCATGGGGAGCACCAGTCCTGTTTGTGAAAAAGAAGGATGGAACCCTTAGACTGTGTATAGATTATAGACAACTCAATAAAGTAACCATAAAGAACAAGTACCCCTTGCCCAGGATCGATGATCTATTCGATCAGTTGGGAGGTGCGTCTATTTTCTCAAAGATTGACTTGAGGTCGGGATACCATCAAGTCCGAATCAAGGGTAAAGACATCCATAAAACTGCTTTCCAGACACTGTATGGTCACTATGAGTTTGTGGTAGTGCCATTTGGGTTAACCAATGCCCCTGCCACTTTCATGTGCTTAATGAACAATGTACTCAGTAAATTTTTAGATAAATTTGTACTAGTTTTTATTGATGACATATTAATCTACTCTAAGAATAGAGAAGAACATGAAGAGCATCTTAGATTTGTGCTACAAGTGCTAAGAGAGCATCAACTCTATGCTAAATTCAGCAAATGTGACTTCTTCCAGAAGCAAATACATTACTTGGGACATGTTCTGTCCAAGGAAGGGGTAGCAGTAGATCCTGACAAGATCAGGTCTATCATGGAATGGCC
>ML782161.1:569271-596565 GCA_009831015.1 Picea engelmannii
GTGATCTGCTATGAATCCCGAAAATTGAACAAACATGAAGTCAACTATGTGACTCATGATCTAGAACTGGCTGCCATAGTGCATGCCTTGAAAATGTGGAGGCATTACCTCTTGGGAAGAAAATTTGTACTTATGACAGATCATTGTGGACTGCGATATTTGTTTGACCAACCAAAGCTCAATGCCAAACAAGCTAGATGGATGGCCCTCCTTAGCAAATTTGATTTTGAAATCAAACACATTAAAGGGGAAAAAAATAGGGTGGTTGATGCCCTTAGCAGAAGCATGAAAAAAATTCACCTAGCAGCGGTGAGTACCTGCGAGATAGATGTTAAGAACAGAGTCATAAATGCACAAGAGACAGATCCCTTCATTCAGACCATGACCCTATACCTACAACAAGAACCCTCTACAGTAAAATATGAAGGCTACCAGATGACCGAAGGAGGTATGCTCACTTACATAGATAGACTGTACATTCCAAATTGTGACGACTTGAAGAGGTTCATTATGGATGAACTACATAAAAGACCATATACTGGCCACCCAGGATACCAGAAAATGATCACTGCCACCCGAAAATAATTTTATTGGCCTGGATTGAAGAAAGACACAACCAAATATTTGGCCTAATGCATAGAGTTCCAATAGGTTAAAGCAAAACATCGACACCCAGCAGGACTATTGCAACCTTTACCCATCCCAGAATGGAAATGGCAAACCATCTCCATGGATTTTATCACTGGATTGCCAACTTCAACCAAACAGAATGACGCCATTATGGTAGTGGTGGATAAACTGAGCAAGTTTGCTCTTATCATCCCTGTCAAATCAACCTGCAAGGTGATAGATATCACCCAGGTATTCATGAAAGAGGTATTCAGACTGCAAGGTATGTCGAAAGAGATAGTGTCTGACAGAGACACAAAATTTACTTCCAATTTTTGGAAATCACTGATGGCTGGTTTAGAAACCAATTTTTTGTTTAGCACCACCTATCACCCTCAAACCGATGGATAGACAGAAAGAGTGAATCAAATATTAGAGGATATGTTAAGGATGCATGCAATGCATCAACCCAGGAAATGGGAAGACTACCTGCCATTGGTAGAATTCACCTACAACAACGGCTACCAAGCATCTTTAAAGATGAGTCCCTTCAAGGTCCTCTATGGTAGGCCATGTAATACTCCAGTCAGCTGGAGTAATCCTGTAAATAGGATTTATTTTGGACCCGACATGTTGAAATAAATGGAACAACAAGTGACTCAGATAAAACAAAATCTGAAGGTCGCTCAGAACCGACAGAAAAGTTATGTTGATCAAAAGATAACTCCAAGAGAGTTCAAAACGGGAGATCATGTATATCTAAGAGTTAGGCCCAGGAAGATTTCCCTAAAAATGGGAGCTTGTGCCAAGTTGGCACCCCGGTATTGTGGACCCTTTGAGGTTCTAGATAGAGTGGGACCTGTAGCCTATCGGCTAGCACTTCCTCCCACAATAAAAGCATATAATGATTTCCATGTTTCATTATTAAAGAAATATGTACATGATGCTAATCATATAATTGACTGGTTTGTGATCCAGGTGGAACCGGAGGGAGAATTTCTACCAGAACCCCAATGCATATTGGGCAGAAAGGAAACCCCGCTCCGGAACCGAACCATTGCACAGGTCAAGGTGCAGTGGAAACATTTTGGCCCAGATGAGGCTATATGGGAAATGGAGGATGCCATGAAACAGGCATATCCAATTTTTTTTACATATATACATGCATGACATGTTGATAGATAGAACATCGAGGACAATGTTCCTTTAAGGGGGAGGGAATTGTAACACCCTATTTCCCCCAATTTGTAAAAATAACTAGATTGGCCAAGAACTGTGGCAAAACTCAGAAATGGGAATGTGTGATGTGAATGGACCTTGTGGAAAAGGTCGATGAATGTGAATAATATTATGAATTTATATTGCAGGACTGCTGAGAGGGGATATGCTGAAAAAGAGACCACAGTGGCTGGAGAAAGGCGATGAAAGGCACCTGGAAAGGTGGTGTTAACTTCCACCGAAAATCAATATCATATTTGGACTTCATTGGCCCAGAGAACCAAAAGCAGCTCACTGGCCCCGAATTAAATGTCTCGCAGGCTGGTAGGTAGATGGCTCCTCAGGAATTAATGAGGGACGGGGAGGAGAACTGCTCATCCGTAGAGTCGTCAGGCCTGACCAGCGCAAGGTAAATCACGCCACATGCAACCTCGCAAGAGGATAAGGCATGGGGGAGAAGCGATTGGGAGTGGATGCAAGGGGAGAAAGAGAACTCTGGCGATATGCAGAGTGAGTGATAGAAAAGAGGAAGGAGAGTAACCTTCGCTCCTGGTCACTGGAAAACAGAGACGCAGTCTCACATCATTGTGGTCTCATCTCGGGGGTGGCTAGTGGTAAATCCATTGGGAGTCATTGAGCCTACATTTGGGTGGAAACGAGAACCCCTCTTAGCAGTTGTATAACCCCTGGTGTTACTTTCTGATAAGTGTTTTTCCTTTGGCATCTTGAAATATATGTATTCTGACAATTATGCTTATAAGTTGTGAAATTGTGAATAATTTCAGTATAAGAATGTATGTATGATGTTTTGATCAGTATTGGTAGTTGTATGTTTATAATGGAAAGACTACATGTGGATTATGTTCTCTTAAATCGTTATTTATATGCATACTGATCTAATTCAAACTTCACGCCTGGTTCTCGGGAGAGAGATACCCTTATCTGCCTCAGATAGTACCCTGGGTAAACCTCCCCATAGAGATACCCTTCTTGAAAAAGCCATCAAGAACCTGGAAGGAGGACATGAAGGCGCAAGGCCTTAAGAAATCCCTGATAAGTACCGAATCGACAGACGAGACCCTGTCAGGATATTTGTGGTCACTCACGACCGTCAAATAAGAAGAAGAAGCTGGAAAGATAAGTACCTTAACCTTGATAGGTGTTGATCGATGGACGATATCTCGTCGGGAAATCTGTGCTCACTCATGACCATTAGATTTGGTAGGAGAAAGTAGGATGTTAAGTGCCTTACCCCTATGACTTTTTTTGTCTTTGTGGGTAGCAAAGAGATCGGGACCGTAGATCCCCAAGTTCCATGAGAGCATCAAGACCGTTGATCTTTCCACGTCCAGGGAGTCGTGGGAGAGTACACAAGTTAGGAACCTGTCTGAGCTGTCAGATCTTGGCTGGAAAACCAGACAGTCATTGGATCTGTCAGGAGATACCCGAGGGTTAAACCCCCAGTGAATAGGGGTGAAAGCCTCGAAATAGATCTGGACCGTCCGAGTAACGGAGGCCACGTGTCAAGATATTTTCCACTTTGGGAAATCGAGAATCGCGAACTCGGGAGTTCTGGTGATGAGAGATCGAGACTTTCCATGGTGGAAAGCCTGAGATAGATCTGGACTATCCGATTTAAGGAGGCCACATCTCATGATATTTCCCATTTTGGGAAATCGGGAATCATGAACTCGGGAGTTCTAGTGATGAGAGACTGGGACTTTCCATGGTGGAAACCCCGAGACAGATCTGGACCGTCCGATTTAAGGAGGCCACGTGTCGTGAGATTTTCCATTTCGGGAAATCGAGAATCGTGAACTCGGGAGTTCTGGGGACGAGAGATCGGGACTTTCCATGGTGGAAACCACAAGACAGATCTGGACCGCCCAATTTAAGGAGGCTACGTGTCGAGAGATTAACCACATCGGGAAACCGGGGATCGAGGATTCGGGAGTCCCATGGTTGAGAGTTCGGACTCTCATGATGATAAGTCCCGATGAACGGACAAGATTATTTCGGAGGATCTCAGGGTCTATAATGACCGTCATATGTGAGGAAGAGATGTCGACTTTAAGTTGGGGTGCGAATGCACCTTAGAGTAAGTGGCGAGCAGATCTGGACGGCCAAAGTCCACCCGCCCAGATCTACGGCTGAGGCTTAATTTTGGAGCCCCCTTGTTGTTCTGACTTTAGCGGTGAGGGGGGGGTCCGGAATCGAACGCGCAACTCTTGAACGGTCAGGATTTATTCGCCTTGATCAACGACATTCAGGCGAATTCTGAACCCCCCTTGCCATTCTTCCTTTAATGGGGGGGGGTCCAGAATGGTGTGGCGTGTGAAGTGGGACCCGTCTCCTGTCACATAGCCCACCATGTCATGTTTCCCTCTTGCCACCTATACTCCATTCAACAACGCGACATGGCCCGTTCCTATTGGCCATTCGCTAACCTTGTTGGGATTCGTCCCTGTTGGCCAGTCGCTAGCCCTGTCGAGGTTCGACGGTTGCAGAGTTGAACAATTCGACATTTCTATAGCGCCGAGTCGCAAATTACTGAGAGGCGCCATGGTTATTTGACCTGTGATCATGACCCATGATCACATGGGAGTAGACAGAGAAAGAGCTAGCCTACGTTAGGCCTCCATAGATATTTCGGGGGCTCTAATTCTGCAGAAAGCAATGAAAGATTTGATTATGATAGTGGGTGTGTTACAATCAGTCACTGTGTCTTCTGCGCAGTTTGCATTCTGTCTTTTCTGCTTTAATCTTTGCTTACTTCCATACCCAAGGGCCAACACCCATCATGAATAACATTTATGTCATATTGCCACAGTCTCCCCAAAAAAAGATGACAGACATCCATGGGAATAACATCACATAAGATCTCATCTTTGTACCCCCCTATCTTAAATTCAACTAAACATTGTTTAGTGACAGTTACCTGATGTCCTTTTTGTAACCACAAAACTTTTTATGGGCTCGGATGTGCAGTTCTTTCCAATTCCATCTTCTCCGCCATTTTTGTGGATACTAGATTATCTGTGCCTCCACTCTCCATAATTACCTTTCATACCCTATCCTTGGTCTTGCAAGAAGTTCTGAACAAATTGTTCCTTTGGACTGGATTCTCCATCTCTTTCTCTAGCTTCAAGAGAATCTTCCTCATCATTAAGGATCTTCCACCTTCTGCATCTTCTACCTCAGCATTTCACCTTTGTGCTTCTGAAATGTGAGCTTCACCTCCTCCATTCCTTTTTCTATCGAGACATTCAAAATATTTGTGTCCTATCTTTCCACAGACAAAACACTTTATTTCACCTCCTCTACCTCTTCCTCTTCCTCTTGCTCAAGGAAAAGTGTTCCTATAGGAATATTGTCCTCCTTGTGAGTTTCCTCCTCTTTCTGGGTGGTTATGATCTTTATTTTCTTCATCCTCGGGCTTCTGTACTCTGTCTTGGGCAATTTCTTTACCTCTGCTTTGAATTCTACCCCTGCCCCTTTGACCTTTCTTTCGGGCCAATTTCACTTCCGCCTTTGAAACAATCTGATAAGCATCTTCCACATTCCTAATTGTCACCATGCTCATCTCATCCTAAATTTCATATCTCAAGCCATTCATGTATTTGGTGACTTTTTCATCATCACTCTCACGATGACCAACTCTGATGTTGAGTTTGTAAAATTCTTCAATGTATTCCTTCACTGTTATCCCATTCTATATCAAATTCTGCATTCTTCAAAACAGATTAATTTGGTAATCTCTGGGTATAAACTTGGATTTTATCTTTGCTACCATCCTATACCAGCTTTTGATTCGTTGTTTTCCTTTGCAATTCCTATCAGCCTGTAGTTCATCCCACCACAGTTTTCCATGCCCTTTCAGTCTAGTGACAACAAGTTTTACTTTCTTATCTTCTTCGATATCCTCATAGTCGAAGTATTTATCCAGAGATCTAAACCAATCTAGCATCTCTTCAACGTCTAAGTTACCTTCTTACATCGGGATATCCATTTTTTCTCTGGCCCCTATTCTTGCAACAAATTTGAGTAAACGTTCCTCTGCAGCATCTTTAGCTACAACTTCTTCTTCGGCTCCAACTTCATTTTCACTTTCAGCCTCACTGATATCTCCAGTATCAGTTGTTCATCTCTGTGTTGATTCCATAGCATCCAATCGAGCATGAAGTTCTCTCATTTCCCTTTCCACGGCTAGATCGGGCATGGGTCTATCTTGACGTCTTCTTGGCAACATTGTTTAAATGTGTCCACGTAGAATTCAATTCACAACTGTCCTCTATCCTCTCTCTACAGAAAAAAAAAATTGTTAGCTCTAATACCACTGGACGTAGAACCCCTACCTCAGCAGGTTATGTGCAACCTCCTGGTCTTTGGATCTTTCTATTTCCTTGAGATGAAATGACTCTTATTTCCCATGGGAACCCTCATTACAAATAATATCATAGGTCCCTCTTAGAAGTTACACATGCATGAACAAGCACTAGGCGTGAACCTCCACTCCACGTGACCACCTGACATGACCACTGACTTAACCCGAAAAGGTGTTTTGGATTTCATGACTTCACGATTTATATTGTGAGTCCCCCCGACTCCTTCGATTCCCAAAACCCCGAAAATGCTAACGGGTCTTTAACTCCTCCCTTATGCTTTCACCATATGACCTCCAGCCAAATCCTAGGGCCTCTCCTCCAACCGCGTCGAGATTTCACGACTTACGAGTTCACGTTGCAACTCTTCTCCTTTTCCCGAAGTCCAAACTTGCAACTTCCTCTCCACATATCAATGGTCCTGATTCTTCCTCGATCTGATGACTCAAATTGCATCGGGACTTCGTGTATCGGGGATTCCCGAAAACAACTTCCTCCACACTTCCGACTTCCAAAATGTCGAAACTCAAAGTGCCCAAACCAATAGCCCTCATTGATTCAGATATGACGGCTTCTACCTCTCCCGAGCTTGCGAGTGTTGAAAGACACTCAGCCTTAACTTCTCCCCTGATCCATGAGATCCAACGGTCCACAGAAAATTGGTGTTTCTCCCTCCGAGAAATTCAACCATCTGTTCAATTTCTCGAAGAATCCTGGCCAAATAACTTGGCGTCCTTCCTTCCTGATCTTGGATTCTATGAGGTAACGTCGCCCTCGTTATTCCTTTGAACTTTCCAAGTCTCTACCCCTCTTGAGCTTGATGTTGGCTGCAAACTCAAGGATTTCAAGGGATTATTGCACGCACTCCTTGCGGCCTTCATGATAATCTATGATTATCTGAACTCTCTAATTCTGTACACTCCTTGTGACAGAAATCCTTATACCACTCACTGGGTTGGAAAATTCTAAGACTTCAGCCTATCCTGCGCACACCTTGCACGGCTCCGTGCTATATCTGCACTTTTGTTGGTATGAAAACAATTGTATCCCTCTTGATCTTTCTGAGATAAAACTCAGAATCTTGTCAATGCACTCCTTGAGGACCTTCACTACACTCTTTGCATGAATTCTCAAGAAAATAAACAATTGAAACTCATACTTTCCCTCTCACGGACTTCATACATTCAACATGAAATCATACACACAAAGCATTTAAAAAAATGCATAACAAAGCATATAAGCAAACTATAAACATACCATTCAATAGATGCAAACAATATTCATCACAACACCATGAAATTGAGTCAAAGCATTCTTATATTAACTCAAGTGCTTATGTACATGGTTTCTATAGCAACAACTATCTGCTTATACAACTTCTACAGTCTTTGTTCTTCTCTACTCTCCTATCCTCTTGCTCTTCAACTCTACTCTTACTCTTGATAATAATGATACATTACCATATATATGAGGGAGCTTTCTCAAGTTTTCCCTCCTACAACTCTAAGCTATCTAATTGAATTAAAGCCTACATCTAATTTACATTTATTACATTAAATGCCTACAACCGATAGATGAGAGAAACCTCTCAAGATCTGTGTTACAATCTTCATAACATAAAATCAAATGTATCTTTTCCAAATATCACATTAATGTCTCATCTTTTCAAATTCAAAACATCTTCAAAATGCGCGTTGGTGCATATCCAACTGTCCTCCACTTGTGCATGCTTACGATGTTCCTACCTCATCAGGGATGTCCATAGTCAATCCCTCGAGGTTGTGTTCAATCTCCTCGAGATCCTAGGATCCTACTCCTTGAACTACCACTGCATCTATCTCTCCACGTCTCTGAATTGGAGATGACCCTGGAGGCTTGAAAGGTGCCACATCTGCATTTTTGAGAGCTCTTGATTAGTCTTGGATACATAACATAAAGATTTCATAATTAAAATTCCAAAAACAAGATATAATGAAAAAATCATTTTTACCTATATCTCCCCATTGTGAACCCTCAGGTAGTGCCAAGTTAGGATCATCATGAAAGTCGGTCCTGGCATAAGCATAATCCTCAACCATAACAAGCTGACCTCTCAGCTACTCGAAGAATATAGAACCATAGGTAATGGTTGGGACACCACCATGGCATGCCATCAAGTCAACCCATCTCTTCATCTAAGGATCCTGTGCAGTAGGTACACCCCAATCCATATGTTGAAGGTGAAAAACTAGGACCCTTTCTAGGAAAAAGGACACCAAAATCAATTCATATACAAATTGTTTCAGTCGACCAGTCCTGCACTTTGTTAATTGTTTCTTCATATTTTTTAGGAGGCCCTCACACTAGTTGAAAACTCAGGGCTCCATGCACTCAATATCATATTGAAAATGGCTCTAAAAGGCCATGTGTGCAGTTTCACTCCCTTCCACGCGGGTAATGGTATAGATAATGGTCCTCAAATATAAATCTTGGACATCCTTTATAGAAAACTTACCACTATGTTTCTCTGTACCAGCTGCGCAATGATGTGCTACATATTAATCCATTGGTTCACCTCCTCCTCTACTTCCTGATAGTGACACTCAAGATCCACGATGAGATAATCCATTCAAGAAATAAATTTCATCAATCTCTAGACTGAGTGTATGTACCCTGACATGAAATACTTGTTCGTTCACGTCCCACATTTGGACTAAGTGATTCAATAGAATTAATTGGGCCCTCATGCCTTGCACTTTAAAGAACTTAAGCAAGACACACTCCCAAAGTGTCATGATGATGTTGGGATCATTCCCTGCAATGTAATATTCCTCTTCATTCTCTCTTTCCCTCCATTTGATCATGATGAACTATGGAAATTCTGCCAAACAACAATTAAAGATGAATTAGTTCATCAAAAATACAAAATTGGGAGCTTCCCTAGTTCTTTCTCTCTTTTTTATTTTTGAATTGTGGTCATCGCAGGGGGCAAGTTTACCACAGTGCAGTGTCGTCACACTCCAACAGTGAAACCCCTACGACGATCCTATATCATCTCATTTCCTGATATGAAGAGCCTATGAATATATGGAGGCGCTCTCTCCCTTGGAAATTTACCCATAAAGTAAAAAATTAACCATAAAAAATGAAAAAAAGTTCTATATAAAGAGAGAGGGGAGGAAGAACACCAACCTCACATAAACGGCTCAAGAAATCATCCATGGATTGTGTAGGAATCGTCACTTGAAGATAGGAGGAAAATGAGGGGTTTTGGCACTAGTTTTGGTGAAAATACAAGTGGAATGGTAAAATGAGCTTGTTTTGACCTTTTTAACCTATTTTACCATTTTTTAACCTAAAATTAAATTATTTTTTAATATTTTTCACCCATGTAAAAACCTAATGAACTTTTCAAAGTGTCAATATTTCAGGATACAGGTCTCGCGATTAGACTTTTGACATGGATCAACCCTTTTTGGTCATTTTTTGCGTGTTTTTGAAAAATCATTTGATGTATATATGATTTTAGGTTTTTTCAGTAAAAAATGTCGAGCATGGTCTTTGTTCTTTCTCACACCGATAAAACTATGAAAATGTAATCGAGTAAACTTTTATCAATTCTTTTGGACTCGTAAAGTCAATACGAAAAAGAACCCCCATGGAGTCTTCTTTAAGCTATTTTCAAAATCCCTAAACATGAAAAGATATTTGAGCGACCTTGTTCTTTTCATGCAAAATTGTTTGAAGAAAACATCTCATGAGAGGTAGATTATCTCTTTTTCAGTCTCATTAGACTAATTTACGAAAAAGGACATTTTGGAGTTTTATTTAAGTGTTTTTTATACTTTCTAAACATGAAAAACCCTTGAGTTTTCTTTCTTTGTACTTGTAAAACAAACATCGAAATGCCCATATGGGACTGAACCACTCCTTCCTAGGGTTTGCTAAAAATACTTCGAGGGACTAATCTAAAGGATGAGCTTACATTTCAAGCATATGTTATCCTCCTCAAGCTTGTGTAAAAATAAAGAGGTAATCGCCAAAAAAGGTGGGGGGGGGATTGGGAAATAAATGTATATATGTATCTGTGTTAGTAGCAGTAAGTCGCTCTTGAACATGACACCCCTCTTCATTATTGTATCTGGGTTGCAAAATCTATTTGTCTCTCATTTGATCATCCAAAAGTCTATAATTTGGGTCCTCCTTGAGTCAATGCTACCAAGACAATTATAGTGTCATTCATATGTTCAAGAGAAGTTCAACCTAAACAAGCCTTCTATCGATTCAACCATCTGCAATCCTCAAACTTTTACCATGTCGGTATGTTCTTTATACTCTAATCTACTTCAAATATGTTACACCTTTCATGTCATTGATGGGGAATACATTAAGTCCCTCTCATGACGATTCTTTTCTTGTCTACTTCAACTCATTTTCCAGGAATTAGACTTAGAAATCATTTAGTCCCTTGGAATGTGCGTGCCTCAATGGCAGGTTTCCTCGTTTTCAACAATGGGTTCACATCATTGGCCCCTGATTGGAAAATTTCATCGAGTGTTCAAATTCAACTCATTAATTCACATTCGTTGGATTGTACTAGGGTACCTTAGGGGTCATTGACATCAATGGTGATTTCTCTTGCACTTGTTAACGATATCCATTAATGACCGGTAATCAAGTGGTTTCTACCATGTTCGACTTTGACACCTATAATCACATGGATAGATTCGTACTTCGGAACGATGGAAATGAAGACCTTGGATAGTGTCACATAGATCTAGGTTGTGATGGATTATTCATAAGTTTGTATTGACACATAGATCCACCATTTATTTCTTGTGGCTATGTTTGAATTTGAGTCGTTATAGCATAGATCCACAGTGTATTTCTCATGGCTATGTTGAATCATAATGGCATGGATCCACAGTGTATGATTGGTGGCCATGACTCACTTGAAACTTATGCTTAGAGTCACTTATAGTCTAAGTATGGGAATGCCTACCTCAGTAAATGGTATATTCTTATGCAGATGCTTGTTTGTTGGAAGGTTTCTGACCGATGTGCTCCTTGTTCTCGACACACACATTCTACAAAGTATTTCAGTTTTCACATGTTCCAACTTCATACTTTGGGGGGAATTACGTTACACATTATGTTGGTCACCCCCGTGATCATCGATGATATGTGCATTTCTTACTTATTTGTTCCCTGAAGCTACTAAAGAAATAAGACTTTATCCTTGGGAAATAGAACCATCTTTTCTTTATTGAAAACCCTACCAAATGTTTAGGGTGCGACAATCCCTTATTGTCACATGTTGCACCATAGTGGAATGCAACGTCATCACAATATGCTTGTGTTTAGGGTGAAACGATTATCAAACAAAGGAAAAAGGTGAAATTCTCAAAGGTTCTAGAATGGAATCTTCGGAAGGGTGAGGTGGCCTCCGATTGGTTTGGATCTCACTCAATTCTCTGATTTAGTGGGATCATCCTAATCTCTTCATCCATCCCTCTTCACTCTATATAAAGAGGGATATCTCATGGGAAAATTTAGGCTAGCTTATGCATGAAGAATTCCGCTTAAGATTTTACTTGTGATAGCTTGTTTTAGCTTTCCAAGTCAGGTTGTGAATACTCTTCATCAAAGGAATTGGAGCAAAGGTGTGTGTTTTGAAGAAAAGGTCCATTGGAAGGGACCTTGATAGGTTATATTCTCCACTTTCATTAATATAATGTAGTGATACATTTCTTCCCTATAAAAGTGTCTCCATTTTTATTGCATAACTCATTGATCTTATGCATAGGTTTCATTGGAATATATATTTATCATTGCTCTCTCTCTTTGTTTTTTTGTGCTTCTTAAAAGGTTAAACATCCCACAAATATAAGGATGGATCAAGGACGACACTAGCGAGGATCAAATGAAGTTTAAACAGTATGTCATTTCTCCCTCATTAAACAAATTTACATTACAATGAAATCTAAGGAGAAGCTTGTATTCTGCTATGTTTTGTTCTAATTTCTTGTTGAATTTAGGGAGATTAGCTTGTGTCAACACTTACCGATTTGTCCAGTAACATTGATGATGCATCTCTATTTTTCAATAAATTTGGAAAATTTGTGGTATATATTGTAGTGTATGTAGATGATCTATTGATAAAATGGAACAATGAAAGATATATTGCATCCATATAGAAATATTTGATGAAATACTTGCAGATGACATATTTGGGACATCTTCACTACTACTAGTGCATTGAAGTAACTCAAAATACAAAGTACATATTCATCTCCCAAAATAAGTACATTGGAGAATTGTTGAACAAGTTTGACATGGCTAAGTGTAACCCTCTCTCTACTTCAATGGAACAAAATTTGAATCTCATATCGAAAGAAGGGAATGAATTTGAGGATGCAACCAAGTATAGACAACTTGTATGAATTATTATCTTCCTTACCACCACTAGACTAGATATTTCATTTGTCATTTTGATTATTTCTAGGTTAATTCAAAAACCTTGTAAAGGACATTGGTCTATTGCAAAAAGAGTTCTAAAATACTTGAAGGGAACTCAAGACTTTGGACTCAAGTATTCCACGATGGATGACTTCAACTTGATTGAATATTCTAATTCAAACTTTGATGGGGATAAATAAAATGGAGTGTCAAATTTAGGCTATCTCATGAGTCTTGGATTATCAATTGTCTCTCGGAGATCACGCAAATAGTCAATTCCATCAAATTCCACAACAGAGGTACAATATGTGGCAGTTGCAGAAGAAACAAATAAAATTGTGTGGCTTGGGAAAATACTTGAATATTTGTGGGAGAAACATCTGAATTCTACTCCTCTTCTGGTTGAAAATACTTTTTCAATCAAGTTGGCCGAGAATTACAGATTCCATGAACGAACTAAGCACATCAACACAAAGTACCATCTCATTTGATATCATGTAGAGGCCAATACTATTCACTTGAAATGTTGTTCCACAAATGATAAAATTCCATACATCTTCACCAAAGCATTTGGAAGAGAAAATTTTGAAAATATCATAATGATGCTTAGACTCACAAACACCCCTTCGGATTAAGGGGGGGATTTTGGATCCCTAATCCTCGTGATTATGGTATTTTTTAAATAGTGTTGTAAATATTATTCAATAGAATTATGAAGATTCATAGGTGAATAGGAAGACTCATTCGGACCTCTTGGAAGATGAAACCAAAGGACACCTCACTTTGTATTTATAAATGTCTCATGTTAGTGAAATAATCAAATGTGGAGTTAATTATTCCTCTACCCATACTTGGAATGACAAGAAAATATTTTTATATTTCCATGGAACATAAACACACATATTTAGAGTTTAGATGTGGGAAACAACTATCTCTATTTGGGGCTCTTAGAGAATCTATCCCTTGTGAGGGGATTAAATGATCTTCTTGAACCTCAACTTTAAAGGGTTGTCCAACCCGTCAAATAAATTGGCCATTAGGAGGTTTATAGATACATTAAATCCCTCTATCGTCCTCCTTCGGGAAACAATGACATATGAGGAAAAGGTTATTCAGGAACTCTTAAAAATTATGATTGGGTGGGCCTTCAGATACATTGATGCTACTAGCATATTTGTTGGGAATATTAATAGATGGTAGAGGTGATATTTTACCCTATCTAACTCCTATGCCTTTCCAATAGGGCTAGGGGTATACTTATTTTCATTGGATATGGGGAAACAAATCTGAGTCCTGAATGTTTATGGCCCCTACTCAGATAGATTAGAATATTGGGGAATTTTTTTTTAATATGAACTATATCTAGAGAAACCATGTGGTGATAAAGGGATACCTAAACTTTACTTTAGTAGCTTCAAAAATATGACCTACTTCCCACATGGATTTTCTCTCAAATTATTTTATAATAAATTTGGAAGTTGGGGGATTGTTAAATATCGAACCAATAAAACCAAATCCAACGTAGAGAAACAAGAGAATAGGGGTAGAAATAATAGCCAAGAGACTTGACCACTTTATAATATCTGAATGATTCCTAGATGAAGTTATTCTTGTGAGACCCATATGGGGTGACACTTGGAAAGAGGAGGGGGATAGGTGGAAGGGACAATTGGTGGGGGGAGTTAATATACCAAGCCGCCACCCTCGAAGCAATTAACTCCCCATGGTGTTCACCATAAGGGAAATTAACTCAGTGCACCTGAAGGAGCTCTCGGATGAGAGATCCAGCTAGGCCACTGGTACCAGGTGTCTGAACCAGTCTCATCAGCCTTCAATGGCGATGGGAGGGGAATCAATGGCTCCCGTCGGCAATAAAAATGACCAAGGCACACATTTTTGCCTGTCATTTGCAAGCTACCACCTCTGCACAATGCTACTCGGCCCTCCTATCCTCTTTTCCTACCTCCTATGTGACCTTCAAACCTCCCCCGACCATAATTTCCCTCACCCCTTAGTTCTCACCATGCCCCAGGAAGGAGGCAAGCCTAGGTGAGCCACCAGGAACAAGAACGCCATCACCCGAGACAACTGGCTCACAGCCTCTCAGAGAGCCTTGATTGCCCATTTTAGCCACCCCCACAAACCTACCAGAAGCATTCAGTCCACCCTATGCACTCCAAAAGTGGAGAACCCACCTACCTCACCCAAGACTCAAGCTCAGTCTCCCCTTTCCATTCCCAAAATGGAGACCCTGTACCTCACTGAGCATTATCCACTTCCACCCCAGCACTTTTCGGCCATCCTCAACACAGTTAAAGAGGAGGCACTACCTTCAATTCAACATCTAGGCCCGAAGTTGGATGATGCAGAGCCCCCTTCATCTTCACAACCAGGCCCTAGACTAGTGAAAACGGACGGGTCTCCCTCTAGGGAAAGCCTCCCAAGCCCTTCTACCTCCCATGACTTTCAGCCTCGCTAGTGGGAAGGAGGTTGCATAGTGGAGGAGGAAATACCCCCAAGATGGAAACTGACAGGAGGTGGGGAGATCCCAATTACAACGGAAGACACAGGCATGGATGGTGGTGAGGAAGGCTCACACTACACCTACCATCTAGCAGTGGAGTATTTGGAGCTTCTCTTTGACATCCAACAACGGGAGGATGAGATGGTGCATGGCCAAAGGAAAATCCACCAACTAATAGATCTATTGTTCGAGGTGCTCTCAGATGCTCCATGTCACAAACCCACTACAGCAAAAATAAAATTTTCACTCTTCCTCAAGGGATAGAATCCCCGAATTCCTACGGGGACCTAGCACATGCTAGCTCTTCCCTTATCCACCTCCATGTGATCGTTGGTTATGACCACAGGCCAAGCCAAGAGGTGCCTTTTTCATTACATGACTCAGCGATGCAAGAGAGTCAAGTCTTTCGACTCTTCAAACACTGAATTCCAAAATCTTACCTTCGATGAGATCGATGGCTGCGAATCTCCCCCTGATCCGATGGTCCTGGCCGTATCCGGATTCCGATAACCGATAGTTCGAAATGCAACGACCCAAACCACTGGTCACTCCATTCCACGAATTTCGAAATGGGAATTCGTGTATGAGATCAATGACCCTCGTTGATCTAGATCTGACGGTCACTATCCCTCCTGAGCTTAAGGGTGTTGAAAGACACTCAGTCTTAATCACGCATCAGGGTTTCGTATACCAGAATTTTGTGACTTACGAAGACAAGGGGTCTTTCCCTTTGGTTTCCCGGATGCCGAAACGTCAAAACTTATTCACACTAAACCGGCTCATCCACAGAGCGCATCAGGGTTTCGTATACCGAGATATCACGACTTGCAAAGACGAGGGGTCTTGCCGTCTGGTTTCCCGAATGTCGAAATGCCACAATCAACATTTGTGATCTTTTCGGGATGATCAACGATCGCGATCAAATCCCATCTTTCTCCTTTTTAGGAATTTGGGAGAGTCTTCACTCCCGTTACCCCGGTGCCAGATCCCCGATGGATGTGGATTTTTGACACGCTTCCTCTAGGATGGATGATCCCGATGATTTCAGGACTTTGATGAGTCCTCTCTCCTGCCTATGCAAGGGTTAAGATTGATGATCAATAGAGCTCCGACAGATCCTTGGATCTACAGTCCTAGCTCCCATCGTTACTTGCGAAGGCTGAAGGGGTCGAGGTATTAATGCCTTCGTTCCTTCCTCCAATCTAACAGTCATGACAGACCTCAGATCCTCTAAAAGGATCTCATCCATTCATCTAGCAAACAAAAGGGCACTCTCTTTCAGTATTTGAAACTCGCTATCCTTCCTAAGCTTCGTCATCTATGAAGGACTTGAGAGCTTTGCGCTTTTTCTCCTGAACTTGACTCTTAGAAGAGTCTTCAGCACAACTATTGCTCCTTCATCAAGGGGTTCTGGGGTTCTATTTGATTGCAGAGAGCCTACACATATCTGCACTACCTCTCCTAAGCTTAACAAACTTCGTCCTCCAAGGGACTCTAAACAATTAGGGGATTGGCATGCGTACATGAAACTGTGTCTGGGGTCGACAAACACACAGTTCGTGACTTTGGCTTATGCCTCCACGGGACACAAGAATTTACGAGTATAAAATCATCTCCTAACCATATAATTTCTTACTGGCCTACTTATACGATCAAGCAAAAATAGGGGAGATACAATATATCCAATAATAAATATGCACAATTCCTGAAACATACATTCCTCAGCTAATCATTCCTCAGCTAATCAAATTGTTAGTTCTCATGCACATACATTTTTATCGCACCTTTTCAACTTCATCACAACAATTTCAGAATTGTGCATACTAACAATCAAATTCACTTTCTCAAAAGGAAATATCATTCCTCGCAGTTTGGTTCAGCAGAAAATCGGTCTTTCCTAGGGGCTAACCTCATTTCCATATCCATGACCCTTTGCTTCCTGCAATTCATTCTTTCCACAACCAAACAAACTGTTAGTCTCATCTCAACATACCAAGCTTTTCAAAACGTAATTCAACATTTCAAAGGGTTTTAAAAAATGTGCCAATATCCATGGCCACATTCATACCCAAATGCACTCTTGTATTGATTTCAAGTTTGTCACACTTTATGACAGGTTATTGGCCATGGGGTGTTGGAATTTAACCAACCTTTTCCTCATATGGTTTATTTGTTTTCCTTCATTCTTACAACAGGACCATACTACCTACTATAGGCCGATCACAATCCCAAATCAATACACATGAACTCAAAATTTTCACATGAATGCCTTTACACATTCCTTGATTGTCAATGCATTCATGACATATCAATTCATGAATTCTTCCAAGGGTTACAAGCAATGTTTACTACCAGAGGTTCATACCTCCATCATTCAGGTTCTCCTTCCTTAATCATACCTTACTTGGGTATCCAAGGCATACAATTGCCTTTCAAAGTTCATGCATAACACTAAGACAATAAAATATTTCAGAAGGGGTTCTTACCAAATCCCTTCATACCTTGTGCCACATAGGCACGGATATCTTTATACCAGTTCTTGGTTTCTATCACTCTCTTTATGATCTCTACCTCATCAACAGTGCTTTAGCGGGATTTTCACAGTCTTGTCAACAATCTTTCGACCGCAACCTTCCCATGGTCACCCTCTGCTTGAGGTTGTTCATTATTGGCAATTGTCTTTCTCAACAGTTCCAATCTTATTTCTTTCTACACGTGACATACACCATAGGCACATTAGTGTTATAACCCTAAATTGCACCATACATGCTTACCTGGCATCAGGCCAACTCATTGCCCTTCATTGCCAAAACATCTGTTGAGAAACCTCTTTAAAAATCCTTTTGGGTAAAGGTACACACGCCCTAACCCACTACTGCACGTGGGTGAACACTGGCAGGCCTACTACAGCCCACGTTTACCTAACAAAGCACAAAAATAGGAAAGTTGTCAACGGGACAAAAATATATGGGTTAGTTAACTGAAACTCCCGTCCATGCATGGCCGAGAGTTCATCCAAAACCCTAGCTCCTTCTAGCCTATAAAATAAGGGGTAGGTGTACTATTTGGAAGAGGAAAAATATAGCGAAGAAAATCTGCCCAATTGCCAAGTCCATTTGTCCCAACCCTTTAGCCTTTCCTCAAGCCTAAGGATAATTAACGCAAAGCAGTTGGAGGACAAAGAAGAGGAGGAGCCCAGGATCAGGATCAAGGAGCGGTGGTCGGTCTCAACTTTGATTGTAAGTTGATTCATTTTGAAAATAATAAAAGAATACTTTTCCCATCCCAATGCATGAGTTATCTATGATTTGTGTAATTTATGCTTAATTTATAACCCTCAAGTAGAAAAATAGCATGCATGCATAGTGTTTTGTCTTGATTGCAGGTTAACTTTGGAAGGAGCAGCGCAAGGAAGCGGGCAAGGCGCAACAGAGGATCTACACCAAACATCAGTGAAAAAGGTTAGTAGTTCCTTTCCATGCATGTGTCTTGAAAGAGAGGTTTAAGTTTTGGGTGGTAGGTTAAAAGGTCATTTCTTTAAGGTCAAAATCTGCATGCAAATCAGACCCTAGTTTGCTAGTCTGTAGGGTATTATTTCCCAACAACAGAATTGGCGACTCCACTGGGGAAAATACTCTTAGGGTTTCCGGATTTAGTTGAGGTTTTTGGGTAGTTTAAAGGATTAGATTTTCTGTTTCTTTGTTTTTCTGTTTTCTGTTAGGTCAGAACTAGCAGGGAACCTGGTTCTTTATACCAGTTTTTCCTTAACTGTTGCTTGACAATAATTATCGGGACACACAGAGGTACACGCGGCCTGCAGAAGGCCTGCACGCGTGTAACCCGCACCCTAACCTTCTATAGCCCGTGTTTGAACGCCTGTTGTAGAGGTTTCAGTAGCGTGTAGGAGTCAGAGAGATTGAGAGGCAGTCCTCCTCTTCCCTGTCAGAATTATACATTCTCAGGGGGCTTTCTGGATCCTGTCTGAGTCTTGCTGGTTCATAGTCTTGTCTTAGTTTGCTTTATTGCATTTGGTTATTTCTTGCAGTTATTTTTCTTTTATGTTAAGAAGAAGCATCCAAGCCTTCAAGAGACCCTGGTTATCAATACCAGAGGCCTCTTCCAGGTCTGGGCTGCCTGTGTTTAGTTTTTTCTTAGACTTTATACATACACGCGGCCTGTGCAAGTGCAGCCCGCGGGTACCCGCATGTTGTTTTAGGTCAGCATGTGTTTGAACGCGTGTTGTTTCAGTGACAGTAGCGGGCTTGACGGGTTTCTTTTCAATCAAGGTGGGGCAGTCATCCCTTCTTGTGGTGAGAAGTGTTCATCTCAGGGGTTTGAGTCTAGGGTTGCACAGTCAGTAGGTTAGGGCCTCTTACCCTTAACCTGTTTTTTCTTAGTTGATAGTTGATAGAAAAGATAAAAAAGAAAAAAAATTGTGTTTTATGGTTTTTAAACAAGCGTAAGAATCAGTGTTTTTTTTTTCTTGCCATTGTGTGTCTTTGCTCTGGTTCTTTGCGATCTGCGCTTTAAGCCAGAATTTTATTTTGTCTTCTTGGTTTTGTGCTTGTCGGCATTTTCCCTTCGTTGCTTCAGTTAGCACTCAGATAAAATATATATATATATATATATATATATATATCGCTTTTTCATTTTCTTCTTTGCTTGAAGATTGTGTTGTTGCATCAATAGCTAGGGAGAAGTCTTTTTGTTCATAAGTTTTGGCAGTGCATTTAGAGCATAAGTAGCTCATAGTTGAGAGAAAATTCCTTTATGTTTGTTGCATGGAATCTTAGCAAAATTGAAAAGAAAATAAGTCTTTCTTTGTGAAAAGTTGTTGATTTTTGCATTCAGTAAAATTTTTTGTTTCCAGCATTCTTCATTCGTTTTTTCTTTGAGTCTTTACACACCATCAGTTTCACTTTCATACCTTGTGACATAAAAAATCCCATAAACGCAACGCTAATTTAAAATCTATTAGACATTTTGTTTGTAGGGTTCATACACTAGCTCAGGACTAGGGCCTTGGAATAGGTTGGAGAGGAAACTCTCCAAGGCCACTCAAAACCAAACATTGGAGTCTGTGATAGGGAGTGTAGAAGTCCAGTTACGTGGAAGTTATCCGGGACCCCCCACTAACACAGGGGATAAACACGAGGTCGCGTGAGGAAAGGTAGCGGAGATAACCCCTCCAAAGACGGACCAAGCGTAGTGGAGAACACATATCGAGGATTTGTCTTGGGATTCCGTCGTTTGCATTTGCCATGGAGATTTGTGGATCTCGAATCCTTTCGAGGTCCTCAGTTGTCTTCCGGACCATTTTCTCTCGATACCCTGGACAGGTTTCGGGCTTGATACCCTGCTCATTGTGGTCTACCCAACTATCGACTGTACCCGCCTGGTGACTGTTCGCGTGCTGGAAAACTAGTTGCCAATATTTTTTAAGGACATACACAGGTGATTGTGGGGGTATACTGCAGTACCTAGGATAGACATCGGGCCACGCTTTGTAGAGTATACCTGGAGGGTGCTTCCATTTTCGAGTTGCACTTGCACCGGTAAGTTGCTCTAGTGTTGGTTGTTGTAACTGTTCTTCCAAATAGTTAGTGATTGCTTGTCTTATCTCGTAGGGGCTTCTTTTTTAGTGTGTGTTACTGTTTGATCATGTAGAATAACTTAGTGTGTCTTGGATCTTCTCACACAATGGAGGATCCCGAGCTCCGCCGGTCACGAAGGCTCTTGGGCCTGCCGCCGGTTATACTGGCCATTGAGGCGGAAGCTAGACCAACAAGGGTCTTTCGAAGCAACCGGGTTACAAGCCATTGTGCCCGAACAACTCTCGGAGGAATCAATCGCCAATCTTGGCTCAGTTGAAACCCCAACCACTGATACTTGGCCATCGGTCATTGTACCCATCCAGTTTTACCAACGCCTGTCAGTACCTCACACAGTTATGGAACCAAACACTGTTACTTCCTCTGGGAATTCTTCCATTCACACCACCGTTGCTACCACAGGAGAAGCATCTCCTAACTTTTCGTCGTCGGTCCGAGCCACTACGGTCTTGGCCACAACTACGTCGCATAGTGGACAGACCACATCTATAGCGGCGGCCACACCTCCCTTCACACCTAGTGCGACAGGTCCTCCGTTCTCATATGGTATGCCTAGTTCAGGTACAAGTCCTACACTCACTTACTCCACTTTACAGACTTTGGGTCTGGGGGCAGGGAGCTCTAACGCTCCTCTACAAGGTCAAATTGGGGGCATTCATGTCCCTTTTAATGCTTTTCCTTACGCTGGAGGTCATATCTCTCCTTCATCCCCTTCGCTTGGTGGTCTGTATCAGCAGTCCAGCGGGCAGCCTGTACACACAAGTTCATTTGGAGTCGGGAGTCAAGGAACACTTGCAAAAACTCTGCCAGTAGGTTCATCACTGTTTGTCTGGAATGGGACATTTGGTAACAACACTTTCGCATCCACTGCTTTCCCATCTGGGGGCACTCCCATCTTTGGACAGTCTACTCTGGCACAGGGTACTATTCCTGCGCCGGGGGCACATATAGCAGGACCTTGGAACTCAGGACAAGGATCCGTTCCTTCCTCTGGAATGTCATTCTGGGGTAATTCTTTCCACAGACAATGGAACCCTGGACAGACTTCTATGCCTCTCCCATCAGGACCGGCATGGGGTAATCCTTCCCAAAGTCCGTCAAACACGATGAATGCCCAACATCCTATGTCCTTTATGGGGAATCATCCAATGATGTCTCCACAGATGCAAAACCCTTACGCTAGTCAGGGCCATGGTTTCTACCAGAATCTGGGCTAGCAGCCAAACTTTTCCTGGCAACCTGGTGCCAGTCAAACTCCAGGACCCTTTTTCCTAGGCTATCAGCAGCAACCCAAACTACCATTCCTGGCGACGTTACACTTGTCAGATTTGACAAGGTTGTTAAATGATCCTATTTGTCACGATCCACGTTGGCCTCCTATGCCAACGAAGTTGCCTTCGGACATTCCAAAGTTCGAGGCCAAGCCTAACGAAGATACAAGTGATCACGTGACTACTTTCCATCTTTGGTGTTCATCTAACTC
The DNA here is from genome assembly GCA_009831015.1 of Picea engelmannii. Taxonomy (NCBI): domain Eukaryota; kingdom Viridiplantae; phylum Streptophyta; class Pinopsida; order Pinales; family Pinaceae; genus Picea; species Picea engelmannii. The sequence continues at coordinate 591,538 of ML782161.1, forward strand.
ATTGAAATATGACTCCGTCCAGTTGCGATTGTTTCAATGCACTCTTATCGGGAGTGTCACGAAATGGTACATCGAGCTTGATCGCTCACGATATTCTTCTTTTGGCGAACTGGCTATGGCCTTCCTTAACCATTTCCAGTTACCTGTGAGATACGATGCGGGCACATAGCTGCTTGCCAATTTCGAACAGACGACAGTGGACCATATCTCTGATCATATCCGAGAGTGGAGATGCCGAAAGAGTCTCATCAAAGTACCAGTTCCACCAACATTCCTGCTTGAGTGGTTCCTTAAGTCTTTAGTCCCTCAATTATCCAAAGACGTCGTGAATTTAGGAGTTTTCTCCAAAGAAGATGCCATCATGAGGGCTCAACAGTTTGAGCTCATCTATTCTTAGTCTGGTTTATTAGACAACATCCTGCCGGATGCACCACGATCGATACTGGATAAAAATAGACAGAGAGTCGGACCACATGCCGATGGTATTATTGGTTCGGCACAAACCAAGCCCGCTGAGAAATTGACCAAACAATTACAACAGTTATCTATACAACATTTAGGGGCCAGCCAGACTACTGCTTTGTCTGCTCCTCCTACCCAAACGTCGGAAGTACACTTCGTGCAGACGACTAACCCAAAGGCCACCCAGCAACCTGAAGGGAAGAAAAAACAATGAAAGAAGGGTAAGGGGGAGAAAAAAACCATTGATAATGCTGGCGAGGGCACCACGGAAAAGTTGAAGGCGAGATATCCGTGCAACTTGTGTGCGGAAGACCACCCGACCCATCTATGTCCTCGACTTGCAGAGGCCCAGAAGTTTGTCACACAGCAACAGCAAGCCGTGTTGACTAATCCCTTTCAACATGGGAAAAATTTAACTCAAGCCTCTACAAGTACCGAAGGGGGCAACCAGGAAACCTGCCCTCCTCCAAACAACTCCTCATCCGTGAACGTATATATGGTTAGGGGTGATGCTTTAATAACAACTAGAGCACACGACTATAGTAAACCAAGCGCCTCTGACAAGGGTAAAGAAGCTGAGATCCCATCTCTTCCTCTACAGATCGAGAAGATGTTGGGTGACACAATGACATGCATTCCAAAGGGTGCGTTTAAGAAAACTTCTCACAACCCAAATGCAAGGGCCGCCTAGAATTACTCTATGGTGGAAGATTTATCACAAACCCCTTGTGCAATGTTCGCTTTGGAGGTCCTCCAAAGTTGCCCTGCTCAGAGGAAAGCCTTGTTGACTGCTTTAGGCTCTACTGAGACTTGTAACCCGGGTACCATCATGTTAGATACGACCGACTTGAAACCTCGTCTGCCTTACCATGTCGTGTTTCAGATAGTAGTGGCTCATCCCATGAAAACTTTTACACGGAATATCTTCCGCACGGTGGTCGACGAGGGCGCTTCGACTTGCATTATGTCGTTAGCATGTTGGAAAGCCATTGGTCAGCCCACTTTGTCTCCATCACCTACTCTCCTCACTGCGTTCGACGGCCATTCTTTCCGACCACATGGCATCGTTCCTTCCTTCCCTGTGCAGTTGGGCGGGAAGACCGTGTGTGTTGAAGTAGAGGTATTCGATGCTCCCCTCGACTATAACATCTTGTTAGGTCGAAGTTGGACTTATGCTATGCAAGCTGTGGTCGCTATAGTTTTCTGAGTCGTGTTGTTTCCACACGAGGGTCGGATAGTGACCATTGATCAATTGTCTTTCTCTAGACCTGACCCAGCTTTGGGGGAATCCACGGTTCCCATGATTGATAATCCTCAGCCTGGAATCGTTAACGTAGGAGTTGGTTTGTGTCCATCCTTGATGGGTACCTTTGATTACCCACCTCCTCATAACGATGTCCAGTTTATATCGAGTCACCACAAGGCTGATATTTTTCATGTTTCGTCATTCCGCACGACTTACTTTGAGGATCCGTGGATCCTTCCTTCCCCATCAACCACGATGGATGAGGCAGGGCATGCCGACATGTCCATGCCCTTTTCGGTTGCTGAAGTAGTGTACTCTTTAGTCCAGCAAGCTTCAGCTAACCCTGATCCGACTCCCGGACAAGAGTTGGATCCACTTCCAGAGCCTATTTGGGCTCAGGATTCTCTTGCTACTACCGATTCGTTAGACTTAGTCTTGCCTTCCGACGAAGAAGTAATCGAAGAAATGACTAGTCCGGACAAACCTTGGGACGATCTTCATCACAGATCATATTTCCTCCCAGAGTTACACCGAATCGAGGCAGGAGAATTCACTATCACCGTGACGAGAGATCAGTCGTGTCCTATTAACCTCTTAGCTACACAGGAAATTTATGATGAAGGGAATATGGTGACTATCGCTGAGACCATACCTATTAACATCTCTCGAAACCCTGGCATCGTGGAGAATGTCTTCGTCAGAGTGTATTTCTCCCCTGAAGAGATTCAGATTTACACGGATCTTTTCAAATAATTCCGCGACATTTTTGCCTGGTCTTATGAGGAAATTCCAGGTATTGATACGAAAATAGTTGAACATGAAATCACAACGTACCCTGATGCCAAACCTGTTCGATAAAAACCTCGTCCAGTTAATCCTAGGAAAGCAGCAGCCATCAAGAGTGAGGTTGAGAAATTTCTCAAGGAAGGGTTCATTTACCCTATTCATTTGACTCAATGGGTGTCAAACCCTGTTTTAGTCGATAAAAAACAAGGCACGATTCGTGTATGTACCGATTTCTGTGATTTGAACAAGGCATGTCCAAAAGATAATTATCCAACCCCATTCATCGACCAGATCATTGATGAATGTGTCGGTTGTGAAGCCTTTTCATTCATGGATGGTTTTTCGGGCTATAATCAAATCCAAATCAAACCCGAGGACCAACACAAAACGACATTCATTTGTCCGTGGGGTACATTCACCTATAGTAAGATGCCTTTTGGCCTCAAGAATGTTGGAGCCACTTTCCAGTGGGCCATGTCTTTTGCGTTTCATGACCTCAAGCATATAGTCGAGGCCTATCTAGATGATTTAGCATCACGCTCTCGCAAGCGAAAGGATCATCCTATGCACCTCAGACTAATATTCGAATGTTGTCGCTACTTCAGGATTCGCTTGAATCCCAACAAGTGCAGCTTTTACATCACATCAGGACGTTTGTTAGGTTTCATTGTATCAACAACAGGGATCATGGTGGATCCTCTTAAGGTGGAGGCAATAGTCCAGTTGCCCCCCCCACACACAATTTTACAACTTCAAAGTCTTCAAGGCAAGGTGAAATTCTTACGACGCTTCATCGCCAACTATGCCGAAATCACCAAGGGATTTATGCGTTCACTGAAGAAAGATGTTCCCTTTTTCTGGGATGAATCCACTCAATTCTCTTTCAACGCATTAAAACAAGCCCTCACAACCACGCCTCTGCTACGGCCACCTAATTATAATAAGGATTTCCTATTATATCTGGCTGCCGCAGATTCAACTATAGGCATGGTTTTAGTTCAGGAAGATCATTCATTTTCAGAATACATGATCTATTACCTGAGCCGAGGCCTCGTAGGATCGGAACTTAATTATTCCCATCTAGAAAAACTTGCATTGGCGGCAGTTCATGTTGTTCAACGGTTTCGTCATTATGTTATGTTTCGCAAGACCACCATCGTTGCTGTCGTGAATCCATTGCAGTACATGTTGACACGACAAGTTATCGGTGGAAAAATTAGTATATGGATGGTCATCCTCCAATAATTTGACTTAGACTTCATTTCAACAAAGTCCAAGAAGTCACTGGTCTTTGCAGAACTTATTTCAGAACTTTCGGTTGAGTCAGGTGACGTTGTGCCTGAGGAATCGCCTATCCGGGGGGATATGTTTTTGATTGAATCGTCAGACCCCTGGTACGGAGATATACTAATCTATCTCCAGACTTTGAAGTGCCCCACCTCTGCTTCTTGTGATGAGTGTCGGCGGATACGCCATCAGGCTAAGAATTATCTCATCCTCAATGATAGGTTGTATCGGAGAGGTGTATACTGTGTCTTGCGTCGATGTCTCACTCATGAGGAGGCCGTCATAGTGCTCAATGATTTTCATACATGAGCTTGTGGCGGTCACTTATCTGGGTTGGCAACAACCCAAAAGATTTTACGAGCAGGTTACTTCTAGCACACACTTATCAAAGATTGTATCAAGTCGGTCAAGAAGTGCCATCCGTGCCAAATCTTCTCACGGAAGATGAGGGCACATCCAGCTCCTATGTTTCCTATCATCACAGTTGTTCCCTTCACTAAGTGGGGGATTGATTACACTACATGCAACCCCCCATCAGCAAGGGGGCACCGCTATATCATCGTAGCTGTCGACTACTTCACTAAGTGGGTCGAAGTTATGCCAATGTTTAAAGATGACAGAGAGACTGCAACTCTCTTCTTATTCAACTAGATTATAGCAAGGTTCGACGTCCCGAGAGACATTGTCATGGACCATGGCAGTCGCTTTCAAAATCAAATGATGACCGAGTTAACGTCAAATCTTGGGTTACGGCAGGAACATTCATCACCTTACTACCCCCAAGCCAATGGGCAGGTGGAAGCTGTGAACAAAATGCTTAAGACGATTCTACAGCGAACTATCAACTCAACCAAGTCAAACTGGAATTTGATGTTATACTCGACATTATGCGCTTACCGAACATCAGTTAAGACTGCAACCGGTTTCTCACCTTTCCAACTCGTTTACGGGCTGGAGGCAGTCTTGCCCATCGAATGTCAAATCCCATCTCTGAAATTGGCAGTACAGTTATTGCCAGACACTTCTCCGCTTGAAGAACGGTTAGTACACCTTGAACAGCATGATGAACAGCGTCGCGATGCGGCCCTGGCCAACGAGGCTCATAAACATAAGGTCAAGTGTCAATATGATAGGTCCGTTCGTCCTCGGATTTTTTCTGAGGGCGACCTTGTCCTGGTCTATGACCAAGATAAGGACCCCCTGGGGGCAGGAAAGTTTAAACCCATGTGGTTCGGACCCTTCATTAT
>ML782161.1:601705-665873 GCA_009831015.1 Picea engelmannii
ATTCCTGATTCTTGGGCTCACTCATTCAGCATATCAGTACAGATTGGTAAAGAATTGGTAATGTATTTCGGCCATCAGATGCTCTTCTGACCTCACACATTAGGGGGCATCTGTTATAACCCTAAATTGCACCATACATGCTTTCCTGGCATCAGGCCAACTCATTTCCCTTCATTTCCAAAACATCTGCTGAGAAACCTCTTTAAAAATCCTTTTGGGTAAAGGTACACGTGCCCTAACCCACTACTGCACGCGGGTGAACGCTGGCAGGCCTACTACAGCCTGCATTTACCTAACAAAGCACAAAAATAGGAAAGTTTCCAACGGGACAAAAAGCTATGGGTTAGTTAACTGAAACTCCCGGCCATGCATGGCCCAGAGTTCGTCCAAAACCCTAGCTCCTTCTAGCCTATAAAAGAAGGGGTAGGGGTACTATTTGGAAGAGGAAAAATATAGTGAAGAAACTCTGCCCAATTGCCAAGTCCATTTTTCCCAACCCTTTAGCCTTTCCTCAAGCCTAAGGAGAATTAACGCAAAGCAGTTGGAGGACAAAGAAGAGGAGGATCCCAGGATCAGGATCAAGGAGCGGTGGTCGGTCTCGACTTTGATTGTAAGTTGATTCATTTTGAAAATAATAAAAGAATACTTTTCCCATCCCAATGCATGAGTTATCTATGATTTGTGTAATTTATTCTTAATTTCTAACCCTCAAGTAGAAAAATAGCATGCATGCGTAGTGTTTTGTCTTGATTGCAGGTTAACTTTGGAAGGAGCAGTGCAAGGAAGCGGGCAAGGCGCAACGGAGGATATACACCAAACATCAGTGAAAAAGGTTAGTAGTTCCTTTCCATGCATGTGTCTTGAAAGAGGGGTTTAAGTTTTGGGTGGTAGGTTAAAAGGTCATTTCTTTAAGGTCAAAATCTCCATGCAAATCAGACCCTAGTTTGCTAGTCCGTAGGGTATTATTTCCCAACAACAATTAGTCATCATGTAAATTAAAATGCAAGTACCATAGCATTTAAATTAATAAAATATTTTTAGACATGTCCCAGCATATCCGTATGTACTTCATCACACTATCCTTAATGTTTTCATGAGTGCAACACAACAATTCTCAATCGTTTTCACAGTATTACCACCATCATCACTATGGTGTCAAAACCTGTTTATTTTTATTGGCGTACCATCTTTTTCATCCCATAGAAAACATAATGCACAGCAAGGAAAGAATTGAGGGCTCTCCCCTTCTTCCAATTCTTTCTACATCGCCTAGGACTTTTCAGCCCAGCCGAGTTATCTCTAAGGCCTCATTATCTCTTCTCTACTTTTGTAGTTCTACTCCCTTTCGGGATCTTCCTTCTCTTTTCCTTGAGCCGCCTTGGTTAGGCCTCACCCTAACCCTTTTTTGGATACCGCAACATTCTTTAATAGAAACTCTTTGCTCATAATGAATCATGAACATGTGCATCCTACACACTTCCATTCGGTTATCAGAATGGTCAATATCCAGTTGTTAGTCTTCTATTAATTACGTGATTCTTTCAAAATGTAATCCAGGATTCTTATATATGGACAGGCCTTGCAGCCCATTGTCCAACCTTCAACAATTATTAGGTTTATGACTCTATTCTTCTAACAAATTCCTTACACCGTTCCTCCACCAGGAACTCCTTCGGTATGCAACTTCCTTGTTGCATATCCATCACTATATGTGATGGCCTCAAGATCGAATTAGCTTTAGCTTGTTAATAATCATTCTTTAAGGGACATAGACATACCTTTCTGGTATCATGTATTCTAGATTATGCATCCGCACATGTTCTAGGCTTTTTCTAACTTACATCCATGATGTACTTAGCTATACTCATAATCGTAAGCCTGTGTGCAGTTGCCATAGGTATATTTTACATCCCACATGCATCTTTACTGTTAAGATTAGTCAATTCAGATTCATTCACAATCCTTCTCATGTGATGCTCAAAGGCATAATCATTTGTCTCTTATTATGACAAGAGATAATCTTTTCTCATTTACCCTTTCATCTAATTATATTGGTACTTCCTGAGGAAATGGAATGCATTCCCCTCGGGCTATTATTTGGAATAGAACTTTCATGACTCCCCAGAATGGAGTCAGTTATGCCTCCATAGTATTCATTTAATATGGACAAGAGCAATACTTGCTTCACATTTCACTCATCAGGGCAATCATATTGGGCTTCTAGTATACTTATACTCTTACATCATACATGTGCATTACTTGCACATTTAATATCATTCATACCTTACCGGTATTAATATCAGGCTTCCTATTATGAAGCTTCACAATGCATTAAACTCATTCACTCAAGTTCAATTGAACACAGCTAAGTATTCATCATACTAGTTCATGCCTTATCCTCACATGACCACCAGCGACGACTACGATCCAAACTAAAAGGTGCTTCGCATTTCATGATTTCAGGATTCCAGTTGCAAGGAACTCTGGTTCCTCGATCCTCGAAATCCGAAAACCCAAAAGACCGAAGCTAAGGTTTTCTCAACTCTTTTATTCACATGACCCTTCACTCGGAACCTGGGGTCAACTCCTAGACACACGTCAGGATCCCGTGTTTCGACGAATCCACGGACAACGCTCCACCGTTTCCCAAACTTTTGATCCACGAGGGTCCGGCAACCTAGATCCCTCAGTCCAGATCTCTCCACCAATCAATGGTCCTGATCAAATCGATGATTTACTTTGCGCGACTTTGGGAAAGTCTTCGCTTATATTTTCCCAATAGCCAAAACCTCGAAGCTCTGGATCAACGACTCTCATTGATTCCAATATAATGGATACTATTCCTCCTGAGCTTGGAAGTGATGAGAGGTTATCAGCCTTATCTTCATGGAATTTCAGTATTCCTCCCTCCGAGAATTCCACCGTCCATTCAGATTTTCAATGAATTCCAGCCACGAACTTGGCATCAATTCTTCTGGAATCATCCTTTGTGTTCAACCTCCGGAGCTTTCAAACTTTAACACAAGCTTGTTTCTATATGCACTCCTTGTGCTCTATATGCACACTCAACATATGAAATTTCCCCGCTATCTTTTCTAAGCTTTTAAGTTACTTACAGGACTAATATCTTAGTCATAACTCATACGGATGTTACCCTCTCTTTATGGGAACAACCAACAAGGGTCACTCTTGGGAATTAGAAATAGTCCCAAAGGAATCCTCTTAATCTTGTTTAAACAGATTATCCTTGTCGTTGATTCTAACCATTATAGGTCAGATAATCTGGCCCTACATATTTTCATCAGTCCTCTCAATCATGAGGAGTTATATGCTCAAGGTTTAGTCCTTTAATAATGCAGTAATTATAACTCTCTAAGGATCCTACCAGTCCTTACCATATTTCCTAAATCATGAAGGAGTTCTTCATGAGGATCTTAATTCTCACCTAACCAGCCATCTCAATTGCAAGAGACTCTACATGCTTTAGTAGGTAGCCATCGTCACATTATAACAGAACAATTCAGTTCATGTCCCTTTTCTGGCTCGTGTAGCTTCATAGCACAATTTATTCCACCTCTGTTATTCATACTCAGGTCTTATCAATAATATTGATCAGTGCATCCCTACTCCTATAAGAGTAGTTATCATTTTGAAAAAGGAACAATAAAATTCCTTTGCTGGAATTCCCTAGAAAATCCCAAATTACAGTTTCATCCTGCAGTCCCTCCCTTAAAGAGAAAATGCAGATAACAATATCTCCTTACGCGACTCGTACATGAGCCCAAGCAGGCCAAGTGTTGTAACCATGCTCTGATACCAATTTGTCACAAACCCACTACAATAAAAACAAAATTTTCTCTCTTCCTCAAGGGATAGAATCCCTGAATTCCTACAGGGGCCTAGTGCAGGCTAGCTCTTCCCTTATTCACCGCCATGTGATTGTTGGTTATGACCACAGGCCAAGCCAAGAGGCACCTTTCACATTTCACGACTCAGTGATGCAAGAGTGTCAAGTCTTTCGACTCTTCAAACCCTGAATTCTGAAATATTTCCTTCGATGAGATTGATGGTTGTGAATCTCCCCATGATTCGACAGCCCTGGCCGTATTGGGATTTCGGTAACTGGGAGTTTGAAATGCAGTGACCCAAACCACTAGTCACTCCATTCCCAGAATTCTGAAATGGGAATTCATGTATGAGATCAATGACCCTCGTTGATCTGGATCTGATGCTCACTATCCCTCCTGAGCTTAAGGGTGTTGAAAGACACTCAGTCTTAATCACACGTCGGGGTTTTGTATACCAGAATTTTGTGACTTGCGAAGATGAGGGGTCTTTCCCTTTGGTTTCCTAGATGCCGAAATGCTGAAACTTATTCACACTAAACCGGATCATCCACAGAGTGCATCAGGGTTTCGTATACTGGGATTTCATGACTTGCGAAGACGAGGGGTCTTGCCCTCTGGTTTCCCGGATGCTGAAACGTTGACCGGAAGCCACGTGTCCCTCTGATGGATGGCTGCGACTTTTAGCCACGATCAACAGTTGTGATATTTTCGGGATGATCAATGGTCGCAATCAAATCCCAGCTTTCTCCTTTTCAGAATTTTGGGAGAGTCTTCACTCCCGTTTCCCCGGTGCTAAATCCCCGATGGATGTGGATCTTTGACACGCGTCCTCTAGGATGGACGATTCCAACGCTTTCAGGACTTTGAAGAGTCCTCTCTCCTGCCTATGCAAGGGTTAAGATCAATGATCAATAGAGCTTCAACATATCCTTGGATATACGGTCCTAGCTCCCATTATTACTTGCGAAGGCTGAAGGGGTCAAGGTATTAACGCGTTCGTTCCTTCCTCTAATCTAACGGTCGTGACAGACCTCGGATCCTCCGAAAGGATCTTGTCTGTTCATCTATCAAACGAAAGGGTACTCTCTTTCGGTATTTGAAACTCGTTATCCTTCCTGAGCTTTGTCAGCTATGGAGGACTTGAGATCTTTGCACTCTTTCTCCTAAACTTGACTCTTTGAAGAGTCTTCAGCACAATTATTGCGCTCCTTCATCAAGGGGTTCTGGGGTTCTATTTGATCACAGAGAGCCTATGTATATCTACACTACCTCTCATGATCTTAACAAACTTCGTCATCCAAGGGACTCTAAACAATTAGGGGGTTGGCATGCGTACATGAAACTGTGTTCGAGGTCGACAAACACACAGTTCATGACTCTGGCTTATGCCTCCACAGGACACAAGAATTTACGAGTATAAAATCATCTCCTAACCATATAATTTCTTACTGGCCTAGTTATATGATCAAGTAGAAATAGGGGAGATACAGTATATCCAATAAGAAATATGCACAATTCCTTAAACATACACAGTATGACCAATTCATACACAGTTACGGCTAAATTACACAAGGTAGGAAATCGCTTATCTATTACAGGTTGTCGCCAACCAACTCACTATGGGTCTTCGTCCTTCCACCCAAACATAGGCTCAGAGGCATTCATTCTTAGCACTCTGGCCACCCCCATGCCAAGCCATGATATCACCAGGGAGTTCTCATAGTTCTAGGGAGTTATGTCTCTATCCCAGCTTCTGCTCGGGTCATGTTCTCTGCAACTCAGAGATTTCTCTTTCGATTATGGCCTCGGTGAGGTTTCCCAGATTCTCCTCAGCATCAAGCTCGCAACCTTCAGTTCATGACTCGTTGGAGAGCTATGTGCCTCTCCCCTTATGAGCTTATGCTCTCTCTCCTTTTTTCCCCGTGTCTCCTCTCTCGTGTGTATCCCTCTTACCTTGGAAGGTTTACTGACCTATCATGTTCCTTCTGTCATAAGGAAGCCTAGGTTTGCAAGTCCCTACGGTACTTCGGGCTGACAGCCCATGTTTCCATTCATGGGGATGGTTGATAATTCAACCACCGGTCCTTTCTTCATTAACTGATTTCTCTCCTTGGGATCCAAAGGAGGTTTTCATCCTCATCAAGGGAAATTTGGGGTTATTTGTCATAATGAACCCTCTCTTATAGTTTTCACATTCTTCCTCTAGTGATATCATGGCCAGTAATTTCAAGGCTTCACCCCCACAGTCATTTATTGTCAACTCAAACAATAATACATTTACATTGTCCTCATGCATTAGCATGGTAATTCCTATTTTATGATTAATTACAAATTGGGGGAAACAGGGTGTTACACCCCACCACAAGCACAATTCCCCACCTGCAAGCAGAATTTCATCCCGGTCTACACCACCCATGGACATCCAGGTTCCCCAAAGGCTTGACGCAGCCCACCCCTGACTCTGGTTCTTGTCAATTACAATTTTCAGAATGAATAGTGATTATATTTTCACTCTTTTTTACAATTGTGTAACCATATTAGTAATGGCGGCTCTAAATGAAGTCTGCCCTAGGCTAGCTAGTGGGAACAAAGTTCCTATTGAAATTCTCATCTTTTGATTAAATCTTTATAAACTGAATCTGCACCATTATAGACATATCACCATTTGGAGCCACCTGTTTTGGTTTCCCTTATGTGGCGGAACAGGTGGTTGCCAAACGATATACAGGTGTACACTCATGATGATATAATACAAGGATATTTTTTCTTTATTTACAAAAAAAAAAAGTTATTCTTGTGAGACAATGGGTATCTTCAAAAGGGGGATTTTACCATAACCCTATTGTGTTAGAAGTATCTCCAACCCAAGAAAAATTTCTTGGCCCATTCAAGTTGAATCTAGAATGGTTAAAGGGGGGGAATTTTGCAAAAAAGATTAATGAGATTTGGAATCCTTATGATGTTTACCTAAGAGAATCTAACTCCCTTCAATTTCAACAAAATACGAAAGAAAAGAAGAAAGTAGGATCACAATGGGAAAAGGGAAAAAAACAAACAGATGAAAGAATTCTAAAATAAGTTGAAGTAGGTTTGGAGACACTCTATAACAAGGAAGGATTAGGATTCCTAACTAAGGCTCAAAATCTAGAAGTAAAGAAACTGGAATAAAAAAAGAAGAATATCTTATTGGAGAAAGAGAAGGAATGGATGCTCAAGAGTAGGGTCATATGGATTCAAGCAGGTGATGATAACTCCAATTTTTGTCATTGTTATGCAAATGGTAGAAAAAATATAAACTTTGTCTAGAATATTGACAAAGTAAATAAAGGGTGGGATAGAAAATTTAAAGACATATTAGATGAAGGATCAAATATTTATCCACTCCCTTCAAAGAATGCTCTTGAGCCACAATCGTTGAAGTAAGTCTCTCAAACTCTTTTCCAAGTTTTGTAAACAATGAAGACAATTTGGAACTAATGGAAGAAGTTGTGAAAGATGAATTTCTCCAAACATTACAAAGCTTCCAAAGGGACAAAATATCAAGGCTCTATGTGTTGGCCCTTGGTTATGGAAGAAAGCGAAGATTGAGGAAGAAAAGGTCAAATGCGAACTGCACGGGAGACACAGTGATTTTCACTGGGTCGAAGTAAGCAAAAGAGAAGAAAAGATGGAGCGAAGTATGGAAAAGCAAGTCGATGAATGAGGAGATCAGGGATGACAGATCAGCAGGAGAAAAGAATCGTAGACAACTCAGCAAGTAGAGAAATCCACCATTAGATTCTTTGGAGAACCGCGTGAGAAGGGAGGAAAGACAGGCTAGCGAAGCCCTGAAAAGGAGGGTCAAGTTGACCTAGGGTTTTGGGTAATTAGGGTTGGTTTCGACTTAAGTTTGTCAGTGAGGGACTATAATTTATAAATATATGTCGAGAGGACCTAGGTCGGGTCGGTACTAGTGTTGGGTATAGATGTTGATTGTTGTTTGAGATATTATCGTACTATGAGAGAGAGGAGTTCTGAGAGTGTGAGCCTTATGGTATTGTAAGATCTTCAGCTGGGTGTGAATATCAAATTATGCAGCTGGGTGCGCAGGAAGGTGGGAGACAAAGAGAAGATCTATTGACTAAGAGTGTAGATCAGAACTATAAGATTTACCTTAAAATATCATAAGCACAGTTGTGTGGACGTAGCCCTAGAGAGAGGGTGAACCACGTATATTTTGTGTTGTATCTGTGATTGATGCCTGGATCTTTGTCATTGTTATATTGTTATTTACATTATTGTGTTAGATCAAATGTATAGTTGTGTAGAGTAGATCTAGCTGATACGAGATATATGAATGTTGCATTATTGTTGTATTAGTTCCACTTGATATTCCTCTAGTTGTAGGCATCTTTGTCGTGCAACCCCCCTCTTAGCTGCTTCAGGTGAGACTTCATCTGCTTCACAGGTGTTACCGAAAGGGTCTGTAGTTAGGTTTTTTTTGGTGCGTCGTTGAAGCATTGAACCTTGGGTCTGCCCCTGTGCCAACAAATGGTTTTTTTGTCGGGACAAGAATTTGTTTAAGGTAATGTCAAGGTGGTTCCCATCAAATATCGAGATTCAAAAGTGGATAGAGGATCAAGAGAGGGAATTCGTTGAAGCCCAGAACAATAACCCTAAACTGAGTACTGAAGATTGGCTACAAAGATACATCTTCACTGACATTCACGAGATCCTCTTTGGGGGAATCCACCAGGATTTGTTTGAATGGTTGGCTAGGTTAGTCGATACCCAGTTCGAGATTAGATCTAGACCTCCTGTGGTTTGGACATCGGCATTGATCCAGAAGGTCGAGAGAGTTGACAATGTTGTATCCAGAGAAGTAGATCATTGGTTTCATAGTACCATTGGAGGGTATATCACCGATTTTGTTGTGGATAGAACATAATCGTATAGCCAAGCCAAGAGATACTTTTTCAAAGGACCTAGGAAAATTTTTGCACTTTCTGAAGCTGAGAATCAAGATTCTCTTGCATGAAAACCACATCTTGAAGATACAGTAGATTGGTCGGACCTGAAAAGGATAATGTTCAATATCTTGGACAGCGATAGTGACACGGAAGTAGGACATACATGCAGTGGGAAAGTATTCTGAGGGGTTCACCTTGAGAACTTGTTTAAGCAAAACTATTGAGAAGAGGGTTTCTACAGTGGAGAAGAGGTAGATATAACCAACGAAGAACATTCAGAGCCCACCAGAATAGAAGAAGGGGAAGCTGAAGAAATTTTCCAAAGCGAGCCAGAAACCTCAGGAACTGCACAGACTACTAAAGTAAGTAACATTAATCTTCCTATTGTCTCAACAGTACTTAGCAGTCAGAATAGTCAGAACCACCAGAGTCCTCAGAGCACTATTACTGGTAGCTTAGCATCTACTCAAACAAGAATCCTAGTCAGCTCTATGGCAGATGAAATGAGGCTCCCTATCTTTAGAGGATATGGATCTGAAGATCTAGATCAGCATTGGTTTTTGTGTGAAGCCGTATGGAATATTAAAAGTATCACCGATGAAACCATCAAGAGAACCCAATTCATCACCATGCTAAGGGACCATGCACTGAGTTGGTACATGAAACTTGTCCAAGGACTGGTGCAGCCTAAGCCATTGAACAAGATCAAGAATGCGTTGATTGCAGAGTTTAAGAAACCTAATTCGAAGTCACAATGTATTACAGAGCTAAAAGAAATCAAACAAAAGGTAGCAGAACCTATTTGGGAGTTCGACCAGAGATTCAAGACCCTAACATGCCGATTAACTTTTCAGATCCCTAATGAACAGAACAAAGAATGGTTCATCGCTGCATTTTTACCACACATCAGATTCCCTCTGATGTAGCAAAAGATTGCATCGCAGGCAGAATCTTTGGAAATCGCCATGAAGCTCGAATCAGCACCTATCGGAGAATCAAGCTCAGGCATGAGCTAGATCTTCAGTCAACTAACCAGTTTGTCTTTACAGGTTGAGGATATGAAGAAAGATAAGGGAAAAGACAAAAGGGAAGATGTCTGGTGTGTGAGATGCAGATCAGAAGGTCATGATAAGGAAAATTGTCCCTTATTCCATGAGTATTTTGCCTCAGGAGCGTCGATCCCCTTGAAGCAAGTTAACCTGCCCTGGTGTGATGTGTGCAGAAATAGACATCACCCAGGTGAGTGTTATTACGTGCACAAGCATGTTCAGACACCCACAAACTTGTATTGCACATTCTGTAAATTAGTAGGGCATGATGATCGAGATTGTAGAGCTTACGACCTCGTGCATGAGAAGTCGAGAGACATATACAAGATTCAGGGTGAAGTACAACAAGAAGGAAATACTCCGAAGTACAACTCTCCAGGGAGAGGAAAATTCACTCCTCGTGGTGGATACATAGGATGAGGACGAGGAGGAGGTATGGGCCGAGGCCGAGAAAAAATAATCTGTTATAACTGCGCGCAACCAGGACACTTAGCAAGGGATTGTCAGAACCCTTGCACAACCTGTAGTTATTGTAACTCTTTTGAGCATGTCATAGAAGAATGCCCTGTGCTACTAGCTAAGGTTTGGGAAAGATGAGGACCCTAGAAGAACCCACAAGTACAACCGATATATGTTGAACCTTGCGGAATCGAACCTAGAGTCGTTGTCATTACTTGAGGAGGCATTGCTACAGGAGAGGATAGAACAACCCAAAGAAAGATCGCAGAAGAGTCAGGTATCAGGAAAGATGGGGAGAAGACTCAGGCTTTTGATGCAAAGAAAGAAAGACGAATCTTTGAGGAATCAAGACGGGAGTTCAAGAGGAACCAAGGATCCTCATATAGAATGCAACCAGAAGTAAAATAGTATGGAATGCCTCAGGAATTTGATCAATCGGCTGCACACAAAGAAGGAAAAGAAGTAAGTATTCTCATCGACTTTCCGTACACTTGTCTTAAATTAATTCAGGATGAGAAAGTTGTACAAGAGTTACAAAACCTAATCAGGAAGTATGAGCTAGGAAAGGTAGACCCCTTGCTGAACAGGGAAGTACACCAGATTGGTAAAAAGAGAATAACAAACAAAGAATTGCATTTGAATGCTCAAATAGGCGAGTACAATATAGACTATGTGGTCCTCGATTTAGGGTCGAAGGTCAAGGTCATGACGAAGCAAACTTGGGCACTGATGGGAAAACCCAAGATGATATATTCTCCTATCAGGCTTCACATGGATAATCAGCAAGCTATCATCCCATTTGGACGATTGGAGCATGTCCCCATAGACATCGACAGAGTTAGAACCTTTGCAGACTTTGAGGTAATTGAAATTGTTGATGATAGCTGCCCTTACCCTGCATTACTAGGAATTGATTGGGCCTTCAACAATTCTATTGTGGTCGATTTAAAGAAAATACGCATGACATTTGAAGGAGATGGCCTTAGGTTCATTGCACCCTTAGATCCAGATGAAGGTCCGCGGTATACAGATCCCATTAGAGAAGAATACTACGCATATGAGTTGGAAAACATCTACAAATTAACAGTCAGACAACAAGATTACATTAACCCTAATGCTGATGGAAATATAAGCTGGTGAAGTGACAACGCATGTTCATCAGATTCAGAAGAAGCAGTGGAGAATTGGTAGAACCAGACGTATGAAGTATCCACAAGGATATGTGCTTGACTAACCATAGAAGTTCACTGGATTGGTACAACAACAAGTAACTTACCTACCTTTAATGGTCTAAATCCTTTAGAATCATTCTTGATGGACTTTGAAACAATTGTACCAGCACAACAGAGGTTGTTGTCTATGGATGAGGCTCTGAAAGATACACCAACAAGATGGTGGGGAACACATAAAAGAAATATCACAGACTAGACACAATGTCAAACCTTGATGACAGCGCAGTTTTCAGCACAAGTAGGAAGTTGCGAAGTGAGGTACACAGGTCGAACCTACCCAAAGGACCATGTACGAAGCTATGAAGAGGCCTGGAGTGACATTCCTCGAGAACAATAGGTACACAAATTCATTAACACTCTAGACATGACCCCTATTAACTGGTACCTCCAAGCATAACTGCGCCTTATCACCACCAATTGGGAAGGTATGCTTCAGAATTTTGTAACCACCTTTTAATTTGAAAGTGAATTTCCCTCAGTAGATCAAGCATTAAAGATTGTGAGGCAGAAATTATTTAAAGAGTCATCTAGCCTCCCTTTGGAGTAAGAAGAGGACGAATGGACTATGCCATTCCAGAAATTACAAGGATGTTACAACATTAATGTCGATGAAGATGATGATCTGAGGAAGGTAAACATTGTTGAGACAGAAGGCCACATGGATGTGGAAGGACCAGGAGTTGAAATACCATTCATTGGATAGCCTATCAAGATAAAGAAAGTTAATATCGTGACAGAGGAGACACCGAAGCTTGCCTATGTCGGAGATTACTGGGATGTTGCTACCATCGACAAAATTACAGAATTATTGCACGAGTATCAGGACTTCTTTCCGACAAAGTTCACTGATATGAAGGGTATCAAAGGACCTATGGGAGAAATGAGAATACCTTTGAAACCAAGTGCGAAGCCAGTTAAGCAAAGACCCTATAGATTGAACCCAGAATGTAAGGAAAAAGTGAAGATTGTGCTCAAGAGAATGTTGGAAGCAGGGATTATTGAACCTGTCGAAGAGTCGGAGTGGATCATCCCTATGGTAGTACAAGACAAGAATAAAGGCGAGATCAGAATATCTGTGGACCTTGGAAATCTGAACGATGCATGTTTGCATGACCCCTTCCCTACACCATTTATAGATGAAGTATTAGACAATGTGGGAGGCCAGGAGGTATATTCTTTACAGATGGGTTTTCAGGATACCATCAGATCCGGATTGCCAAGGAGGACCGCCACAATACCACATTTTCCACAGAATGGGGATCCTACCAATACAAAATGATGCCATTTGGACTAAAGAATGCCCCAGCCATATTTTCTAGGGTGGTGGTCGAAGCATTCAAATAATTTTTGCATAAGTTTTTAGAAGCCTATTTTGATGACAGCATTTTCCAACAGAAAGCTATCTACAGTTGAAATCAATTACACTACTACAGAGAGAGAAGTATTAGCCATGGTGTACGCGCTGCAAAAATTCCGCCATTACTTACTAGGAGGACACTTTAAAAAATTTATTGATCACTCTACATTGAAGTATCTGGTCAACAAGCCAGTGTTGGGGGGGTGAATATGCATATGCCTTCTCCTATTTCAAGAATATGACTTTTATATCATAGTTAAGAGAGGAAGAATGAGCAAGGGACCTGACCACCTATCATGGTTGGAACATGGCGAAGAACCCACCAGTCTGGAGGATACACTACTGGATGCACAGCTTCTCGCCATCAGGAAAATGGATGACCACTTCACAGACATGGTCCAATTCCTGTCAACAGGAATGGCTCCAAGTGAGTATACAGTTTCCCAGAAGAAACAGCTAGTAGTGCGTGCTTCTTGCTTTTCACTAATAGTTGGTCAACTATATAAGATGGGACCTGATGAGATACTAAGAAGATGTGTGATGGAGGCAGATCACCCACTAATCCTTGCAGAAGCTCATGAAGGCCTCACAGGAGGACATTACGCAGGCAAATCAACTACGCAAAAGGATTTGCGAGTTGGCCTTTGGTGGCCTACTTTACACAAAGACACTAAAGAGTATACCAAAGCCTGTGATGTATGCCAGAGAGTTGGAAAACCATCCATAAGAGATGAAATGTCGCTAGCACCGCAGATGACCCTACAAGAATTTGAAAAATGGGCCATTGAATTCGTGGGACCTATAAACCCACCAGGAAAGTGCACAGGAGCAAGGTATATTATCACTGCGACAGAATACCTAACTAGATGGGCCAAAGAAAGAGCAGTGAAGGACTGTAGTGAAACTACAGTCGTGTGTTTTATATTTGATGACATAATAACCAAGTTTGGATGCCCTAAGACCCTTATGAGCGATCAAGGTACTCATTTCATCAATAAGACAGTTGAAGCCCTGACTGAAGAATTTGCAGTCCACCATCATAAGAGTACACCTTACCATCCACAAGCAAACAGAACGGTTGAAGCATTTAACAAAATATTGGAGACAAAATTGACAAAGATTTGCAATGTGAACAGGGATGACTGGGATTTAAGAGTACCAGCAGTGCTCTGGGCTTATAGAACCACTTGTAAGAAATTAACAATGCAGACCCCTTTCAAGTTAGTTTATGGTCTCGAAGTTGTTGTCCCGATGGAGTACTTGGTACCGAGCTTAAGAATTGTTGCATTTACAGACATGGATGATACTGGCGTTGTTCGTGAAAGGCTTTCCCAATTGGTTGAACTAGAAGAAGACATATTTATGGCAGGATTCCATCAACAGGTATAGAAGGAAAGAGAGAAGGCCCATCATGACAGACACATCAAGAAGAAGGCATATAAGTTAGGTGATTTAGTACTGGTGTATGACAATAAATTTATAAGACATGCAGGGAATTTCATAACGCATTGGCTTGGACCATATGAGATCGCATATGTTACAGAAGGAGGAGCTACACAACTAAAGAAATTTAAGGGAAAATGGAAAGAGGGATTAGTAAATGGGAATCGACTGAATTTGTACTGTGACAACCAGCTGCCTCACAACTCTTAGTAAAAGAAAAGGAGAAAAGGGTCTAGGTACCAGGTGCAGTTGAAACTGGGTACCAGACACAGAAAAGATAGTTTGCACAAGGATGGGAAGAAGACATGGAGAAGAAAGCAAAGGTTGCACTCCGTAGTCCAAAGTCAAAGTGACAGGGAAGGATCAGAACTGAAGTGCCTCGAGATGAGTCACAGGTAAGTGTTGGGGGCCTATTGGCCCTTGGTTATGGAAGAAAGCAAAGATCGAGGAAGAAAAGGTCAAACGCGAACTACATGGGAGACACAGTGACTGTCATTGGGTCTAAGTAAGCAAAAGAGAAAAAAAGATGGAGCGAAGTATGGAAAAGCAAGCCGATGAATGAGGAGATCAGGAATTACAGATCAGCAAGAGAAAATAATCGTAGACAACTCAGCAAGCAGAGAAAGCCACCATTGGATGCTTTGGATAAACGCACGAGAAGGGAGGAAAGACGAGCTAGTGAAGCCTTGAAAAGGTGGGTCAAGTTGACCTAGGGTTTTGGGTAATTAGGGTTTTGACACCTAGGTTTCGACCTAAGGTTGTCGATGAGGGACTATAATGTATAAATAGAGGTCGAGAGGACCTAGGTCGGGTTGGTACTAGTGTTGGGTATAGATATTGATTGTTGTTTGAGAGATTATTGTACTATGAGAGAGAGGAGTGCTGAGAGTGAGAGCCTTTTGGTATTGTAATATCTTCAGCTGGGTGGGAAGATTAAGTCCTACAGCTGGGTGCGCAGGAAGGTAGGAGACAGAGAGAAGAAGAGACAAGATCTGCTGACTAAGAGCGTAGATCAGAACTGTAAGATTTACCTTAAAATATCATAAGCACATTTCTGTGGACATAGCCCTAGAGAGAGGGTGAACCACGTATATTTTGTGTTGTATGTGTGATTGATGCATGGATATTTGTCATTGTTATACTATTATTTTCATTATTGTGTTAGATCAAATGTATAGCTGCGCAAAGTAGATCTAACTGATACGAGATATATGAATGTTTCATTATTGTTGTATTAGTTCCTCTTGATATTCCCCTGGTTGTATACATCTCTGTCCTACAACCCCCCTCTTAGCTGCTTCAGGTGAGACTTCATCTGCTTCGCAAGTGTTTCCGAAAGGGTCGGTAGTTAGGGTTTTGTTGGTGTGTTGTTGAAGCATTGAACCTTGGGTCTACCCCTGTGCCAACACTATGGCCTACCTATGGAATTACTTCTAGGATGTTATGAGTTCATTGAAGGAGACTTAATAAGGGTGGTGAAGACTACTAGAAAAAAAAGAAAAATACTTAGGGATTATAATACTACCTTCATTTCTTTGATCCAAAAAGAGGATAATCCAACTACTTTTGAAAAAAATTGGCCAATATCCTTATGCAATTGTATCTAATCTCAAAGGTCATAGCATCAAGACTCAAAAAGGTTCTTTCAAAACAAATTTTGGGTGAGAAATTTGGGTTTTTGGAAGGACCACAAATCCATGAGGCAATGGCGATAGAAGAGAGAATCCTACACGCGATCAAGACCATAAATCAAATATCAATGGTACTCAAAGTGGACCTCTCCAAGGCCTATGAAAAAGTAAGTTGGATTTACCTAAGATTGATTCTTATTCACTTAGGTTTTTGTCATAAATTTGTGGTATGGGTGTTGAGTTTCATTACCTATGTATCCTTTGTTTTTATAATAAATGGGGAAACATCCTCGTTCTTCAGACCAGGTGGGGATCTACATTGGTCAAGATTTCCATATCACACATCTTCTATTCATGGATGATATGTTCATTTTATATGAAGGTTCTAGAAGGATAGTGGAGAAGTTTAAAAATATTTTGGAATTATTCTGCAAAGCTACCAGTGTAATAATAAATCTAAACAAATCCACATTGTCCATGTGGGACATTCTAGAACATGAGAAAAGGTATTTCTCATGATCATTTCCTTACCATGTGATTGATATGTATTAAGGAGTAAAGTAATTGGTTTTCCACGTGAAACCAAATATGTACAAGAAAGGTGGTTGGCAATGGTTGCTTTCCAAAGTAGAAAAGAAGATAAACCATTGGTGTAATTGATGGCTATCAAGAGGGGGAATACTAGTACTTGTTAAAGAAATAATGTAATATTTCTTGGCTTGGGTTATGAAAGGAATATAGGAAAAAAATAGGAAATTGTGCTATAAGTTCATCAGGTCAGAAGATAAAAAAAAAAAAAAGGTCTGGTGTTGGCTTCCTGGAAAAAATTGACAACTCCAAAATCAAATGTAGGATGGGGCCTAAAAAAATTATTCCTCTTCTCTAAGGCCTTAGCTGCAAAAAATATATAGAGGTTGGTACAAGGAGAAGGATTGTGGGTCTAGGTAATCAGATCCAAGTTTATATCAACACACAGTTTAGGAATGGGTTAGTAACCTGATGATATAGGTGCATAATGCATCAATTATCTGGAAAGATATGAACACAACTTTTCAACTGGTTGGTCACTAGATGATATGGAAGGTGGGTAGAGGATATAAAGTCCAGACTGGGCTTGATCCTTGGATAGGAAGTAAATGTCTCCACAAATTACCCCCTCAGGTGATACAAGAGTTAATAAACAAATGGATATTTTAACTAACAAATATTGTGACTTGGGATAGATCTACAAATTGGAAACAAAAATGGCTCACATGAGAGGAGACAGGTTTTGGAGAAGAATTAGTGGAAGCATAGAAATCATACATAGATTCTTTGAAAGAGTGAAATGTTAAAACAAGGGAAGAATATGACCCGCTATTATGGTCTCTCAATCCTACAGGAACTTATGTACCCAAACTATGATACAAATCCCTTGTTGAGGAAGGATTGGAGGGACAACTAGTTTGGTGGTGGAAAATCATCTAGAATCTAAGGTGCCTCTCCAAAATCAATTTTTTAATGTGGTTAGCCTTAAATAGCAAGACTCCAACATGGGAGTTTCTACAAAAAAAGAATTTTTCCAGCCCAAGTTAGTGTATTTTATACCAATTGGTAGAGAAAACAAATGATCACTTACTTTTGACTTGTTCTTTCTCTAAAGAGGTATGGAAAGAAGTTGGTTTCATGAAAAGGTTAAGGAATTCATGGGAGGGAGGAAGTAATGAAGACACCTTCAAGACTTGGTTTATAAATAAGGATACCAAAAATATCAAATCTCTTCCACTAAATATAGCTTGGGGAACATGGCTTGCCAAAAACTTGAAGCTATTTGAAGGACAAGAGACACTTCCCCTCAAATGTGTAATATATACTCTAAATATATTGAATGCATATCCATAGGTAGAGGAAAAACAAAAAATAAAGGGAATGAAATAGGAATTATTCAATAATGAAATTCCTTGGGCATACTTTGATGGTGCCTCTCAAGGGAATCCCCCAAAAGGAGGTTTAGGAAGGATCTTGTATCTCTCCAAAAATTATAGTATAGCCTTCAAAATTGGGATTGGGAATGAAAATGACAATTAATATGAACTGATGGCTCTCAAATTAACCCTACAGCTAGCTCAAGAACATGGTGTTACATAGTTACAATTTTTTTGGGACTCTCTATTGGTTATTCAACGGTTACGAAAGGAAGCATCACTTCTGAAATTTCACTTTACAACCACTTTTTGATGATATACAACAAAAAATTACAACCTTCTCACACATTTTTTTGTCTCATATATATAGGGACATGAGAAAGGAAACTAATGGCCTTTCAAAAGAGGCATTCAGGATGGAGCGAGATGCTTGGACCATCTCCAATTTTGAGAATGGGCATACAAATGATTTATCCCATGCACCTTGGATATAAAATTACGACAATGGAGAGATTATTTATTTTTTTCTTTGCAAAATGTATTTTTATCTTTTAAATCCATGAATAGTCATATTTTGTTGTTAATACAGTTGTTTGTTTTTTTATAGTGGATAGTTTTCAGATTCTACATTTGAAATATGTAATCTATGTCCTTTTAAGACAATAAACAATTTTTCTTTTTGATTTAGCTCTATGATATGTAAGGCATGTAAGAAAAGATGTTATGCTCAATCAGGATAGAGAGCAATTTTTTTAATGCCTTGAGGAATATGAAAATGTAAATTTTTTTATTATAAGTTTAAGTTATGGATTCTTTTTCCTTTAGAAAAAAAATTCGAGAAGAGTTTTAAAAGAAAATACAAAAATATTTCTCTTTTAGGTGTTTTTTGAAGAACTTACTGAAGAATTGCATTTCCAAGTCACTTTTGTTTTCTAAAGTGCATCTTACGAATATAAAAGAAAAACATGCATTGCATTCAAAAGGTTGGATAGGTATTAAGCCCTAAATAGTGGTTCATTACCCCTTAATTGGGGCATATTACATTAGTAATTTTATTCTATTTATGTCGGTTTCATTCCATTAGTTGTAATTGTACCTCCTAGTCTCCTATATATACCAAGGAGATATTTTCATTTGGAATCATCTTGTATTTGGACATTTATGAGGGGTATAAGGAGGTTGCCCCCTCGAAGAGGCTTATTACCTGAAATTCTCTCTTTTTCAAGGCATTAAGTACTTATTCTAAGGTTTTCCTATGCTATATTCATATTTGGTTCTTAACATATGGTATCGGAGCTCAAGGTCTTGGGGTTTCGCTGCTACATATGAGATACCTTGGAATTTTTGCTATAAACTTGTTTTTACAACGTTTCAGAAGGAACGGCTTGGAGGATATTTAGTAGATGGATCTAGGTACGTTGGGTTAAAATTTCAGCTCTTGAGGCCTTATAATTTTGGAGATACAAACTGTGTAAGATAGGGTTATGGAATCATCATGAATTGAGTCATTGCAGAATTTTCGCTATAAAAGTTTTTATGTAACATTTCAGACCCTAAAATCTAGAGGTTATTCACAAAAATTAGTAAGGTATATGTGGTAAAAATTTCATCTTATGTGTCATCTTACATTTATAGATACACCCTGTGGAACATAGGGTATCTAACTAGTCCTATTGACTAGTCTCAAGCAGGTGTTCTGGGTAAAACAATTGTAACTTCTTTCTAGAGTATCCAAATTGAGTGAGACTGATTGCATTGGATAGTGGACAGTCTGTAGTATTTTTGGTACGATTTTCAGAATTGTATATCAATTATTTTGTGCGGGGCACGCTATACAAGTGAGATCTCCTAGGAAGGCCAAAAATCAGCAAGTTGTGGGGAAGTTACTGTAAATTCCACTTGGCACATCCAATTTTGATCAGACCTGTGGCATTGAAGAGAAGAAATATCAGAGAACTACAAAAAATAAAATTTCATACCCAGAAGGGCCAAAATTTTGGAGATACAATAAAAGGAACATTGTCTAGCAAAACCACCTCAAAATCAAGGTTTAAAGTGATACTTGGCCAACATGCCATCAAAAAAGGGAACTTCTACACCAAATAAGCCTCCAGAAAATCCTACTTGGACTCTTGGTGAAGGTGAAGAAATGTGTAGGGACATAAATGATTTACAAAATAAGACAGTAACAAAAGATGAACTACAAGAGATGATGGATTCAATGGAAGCTAAGTTGGAGGCAATAAATACTAAGATGGATGGTTTAAAAGGGGAGATCATGGAAGGATTGAAAAATTTCCTAATAGAGAGGACACCTGAAAGTTAAAATGTATCCCATGAAATTCATGATGAGGACACAAGGAAGATGAATCAAGAATGGAGAAACTCTAACTTTGGGTTGAAGAACAACCACTTTCCTAAGATCGATATGAGGAAGTTTGATCGCAAGGACCCAATCACATGGATACTTCAAATGGAGCAATTCTTTGATCTACATAATGTGCCACATACACAAAAGGTATGGATTGCTTCTTTATAATTAGAAACCAATCAATTTGTGTGGTATTGAAGGCTTTTTTCTCGCAAATCACTCGTCACTTGGACAATTTTCACGGAAGAAATGATAGCACACTATGAGGATACAAGGAGCAATACCTTCTTTAGCCAATTGATAAATCTCAAGCAAAAGGGTTCAATTATAGAGCACATTGAGAACTTCCAAAGATTTAATATAAAGGTAGCAGGTATTCCAGATGAGCACTTTATTGATGTATTCATAGGAACTTTAAGGGATAACATTCAACATGAGGTTCGTCTTTCGGAACCCAAATCATTATAGAATGCATTTAGGGTGGCAAGAAATGTTGAAAGTAAAAATATGGCTATGGTTACTAGAAGGACCACTCCTAACATCTATTGAGAGAATAATGTTCCTTCTTCTAAAAACACCTCAACCTACCAGGTTGACACCTCAACAATTGGAGGAAAGAAAAGAAAAAGGTTTATGCTTTAATTTTGATAGCAAGTATAGTAAGGGAGATAAGTGTGGTGGGAATAAATTATTCTGCATAGATTGTGAAGAGGAAGAAGAACAAGAACAAGAATAAGAACCATCTCAAGATGAAAATGTAGACGTGATTTCTTCTGAATAGTTGACTCCCACGATATCATGTAATGCATTGGCTGGAATTAGCACTCCTCAAACCATCAAGATCGAAGGATATATCAAAAAGAAAAAGGTAATAGTCCTAATTGATTTTGGCAGTACTCATAATTTCATTCACTATAAATTAGCCAAAGCTCTCAATTGCTTTGTATATCCAACACTATAGTTTCAAGTAATCATTATAGATGGAGGAACTATCAATTTCTCAGGAAAATGAAATAAGATCAATCTTACTATGGGGGAATATGTAATGAATAGTCCAATAATTGCTATACCCATCGATGGTGTTGATGTCATACTAGGAATCCAATGGTTACAATCATTAGGAACAATGGCTTTTAATTTTCAAGAAATTTTCATGAAATTTTCATTGGAAGGAAAAGAAATTGAGTTAATAGGTATGACACGGAGACTCAGTAAGGTGATAAGCTCCAATGGCATGAAAAAATTATTGAAAAGGGGGCATCAATGTGTAATTTCACAACTATGCTCACTATATTTTCAAACATCTAAGACATCTATTCTCCTATATCTCCAAGGGATCATTGATAAGCATTCCAAATTATTTGAAGATATTCCCAAAGGTCTTCCACCCACTCAAAATCATGATCATGATATTCACCTAATTCCTGGGAGTGTTCCCCCTAACATTGGTACATACATATACCCTTATGCCCAGAAGAGTGAAATTGAGCGCATGGTTGAAGAAATGTTAGAGGCTAGCATTATTAGACCTAGCCAAAGTTCTTACTCTGCACCGGCGGTAATGGTATTCTAGAAAGATGGCTCATGGCGGATGTGTCTAGATTATAGAGAGCTCAACAAGATCAATTTTAAAGATAAGTTTCCCATTCTTGTCATTGATGAATTGTTATATGAACTACATGGAGCAATCTATTTCACAAAGTTGGATCTTCATTCAGGGTATCATCAAAATAGAATAAAGCAAGAAGATATCCCAAAAACAGCATTCCGAACTCATGAAGGACATTATGAATTTTTGGTCATGCCTTTTGACATTACAAATGCACCTTCCACATTCCAAGGGTTGATGAATTCCATTTTCAAGTCATTCCTTCAAAGATTTGTGTTATTATTTTTTGATGGCATACTAATCTATAGAAAATCTTGGGAGGATCATGTGTGACATGTTGACAAGGTGCTACAACTACTAAAGGAGAAACAACTATATGCAAAACCATCCAAATGTCTCTTTGGGGTGAATGAGGTAGATTATTTGGGTCACATTACATCTCATGAAGGTGTTAAGGTAGACCCTAAAATATTAAGGCCATGATGGATTAGCCGATTCCCAAAACATTGAAGAATCTTAGAATACTTTTGGGTTTGACAGGTTACTACCACAATTTTCTTCGACACTATGGAAGAATAGCGGCACCTTTAACGACATTAATTAAGAAGGATGCATTTTCATGGACTCTAGAGGCAACTAAACCTTTTAAATAACTTAAAGAGGTGATGTGAAAAGCTCGTGCCTTGACCACTCCAAACTTCACAAAAACCTTTAATGTGGAATGGTATGCCTCGGGAAATGGAATTTGTGTTGTCCTAATGCAAGAAGGAAGGCCCCTGGCTTTTGAAAGTCAACCACTCAAGGGAAAGGACTTACACAAACCCATTTATGAGAAGTAAATGATGGCAATACTACATGAATTGAATAAATGGTGTCCTTACCTAATAGGTAGGCACTTCAAGGTCAAAACAGATCATGATAGTCTTAAATACTTCTTGGAACAAAGACTACCTTCAGAAGAACAACAAAAATGGGTGACCAAGATATTTGGTTATGATTTTGAAATCATCTATAAAAAAGGGAAGAAAAATGTTGTGGTAGATGCACTCTCAAGAAAGGATGAATATGTTGAGGCCTTTCTCTGTGTTATCGCGATCATCCAACCCGATTGGATAATAGAAGCAAGGGATGAATGGAAGAATGACGAAAAAGTGTGGACTCTCATTCAAAGGTTGCAGTAGGATTCCAGTGCATCAAATACATTTACATGGAAAAATGATTCACTGTGTTACAAATATCACTTATATTTATGTAAGAACTCCCAACTCAAAAAAAAGGTACTATTGGAATTGCACACCTCTCCAGTAGGAGGGCACTTGGGATTTTTGAAAACCTACCATAGGGTCAAGAAGGAATTTTTGGGGGATGGCCTTAAAACTGATGTTCAAAGGTTTGTCACAGAATGTTTGGTTTGCCAACAAAATAAGGTGGAAACAATTAAGACCCCAAGTCTTTTACAACCATTAGCCATCCCAAGTCAGCATTGGGAGGATGTTTCCATAGATTGCATAACATGGTTACCAAAGTCTGAAGGAAAGAGTGTCATCATGGTGATTGTTGATAGACTCACCAAGTATGCACACTTTTGTGCACTCTCTCATCCCTTCAAAGCCAGTACAATTGCCACTGTATTCATGGAGACAGTTCAAAATATACATGGTATCCCAAAGATTATTGTAAGTGACAGAGATCCCATCTTCACTGGACATTTTTGGACAGAATTATTTTCTTGTTTGGGTACTCAATTGGCTCATAGCTCATCCTATCATCCTCAATCTGATGAACAAATCGAGATAGTGAACAAATGTCTAGAAGGCTACCTTCGTTTCTTTGTCTCTGATAAACAAACACAATGGTTCAAATGGTTACCCTTGGCAGAATGGTGGTATAACACTTCCTTTCATATTGCAACAAAAATGACACCATTTATGGCACTCTATGGATACCACCCTCCTTTCATCACTTCTTCTCTAAAAGAAAAATCTAAGGTTCAAACAGTGGAAGATCACATCGAGCATCAACAGCAAGTTCTCCAAATCTTAAAGGACAACCTGACCATGGCACAGAATCGCATGAAACAACAAGCAGATCAACATCGTAGTGAAAGAATTTTTGAAGTAGGGGATTGGTTGTTTTTAAGACTACAACCATACAAACAGATGGCCCTCAAGAAAGCCAAGAAGGATAATAAATTATCACCAAATTACTATGGCCCTTATAAGGTGTTGCAAAATATTGGTATTATGGCATACAAATTGGAGTTGCCTGCATCTTCACGAGTACACCCTGTTTTCCATGTTTCATGCTTAAATAAGGTTATAGGTGACAATATCCCAGTTCAAAATATATTTCCAGAAATTGAGGAGGAAGGAAAAATCGTATTGGAGCCTGAAGCCATCACTGACACAAGAATTTTCCAGCTGAGGAATAGATCCATTTCAAAGTATCTCGCTAAATGGAGGAAACTACCGGCTGAAGATTCCACTTGGGTAGATGAGTCTTTTATACAGAAGCATCCATAGTTAATCAAACTTTGCGGACAACACTTGTCTCAAGGGGAGGGGCATGTTAAGCCCTAAATGGTGGCTCATTACCCCTTAATTGGGGCATATTAAATTAGTAATGTTATTTTATTTATGTCATCTTGAGTCCATTAGTTTTAATTGTAACTCATAGTCTCCTACATATACCAAGGAGACATTTTCATTTGGAATCATCTCGTATTTGGACATTTATGTGGGGTATAAGGAGGTTTCCCCCTCAAAGAGGCTTATTACTTGAAATTATCTCTTTTTCAAGGCATTGAGTACTTATTCTGAGGTTTTCCTATGCTATATTTATATTTGGTTCTTAACAATAGGTATCTTCATCTTCCTTTGAAATCATAGTAGTTTCAATATTTCCTTGCTTCATTTGCAAGAAAGGTATAAATGTGCATGTGCATTTGTCAATTTCTTTATCTATTTCAATAGTGTTGAGTTTGAAAGAATCATCATATTTTCACTTCACACCCCTTGTTGTGTAATTAACAACCACTAAATCAACACAGTTTAAAAAGAACTAGATTCATTTTATATTCATAAAACCAATAGAGTCTAGGTTGCAAGGCCTAGATGTATGTTGGAGAGTAAATTCTCCAAGGCTAGCAAAATTAAACTAGGACTAAATAAAGAGTGATAAATTCCATTAGTAGCAAAATGTACTTACCGAGAAAAACCCTCTCACACAAGCATCAAGAATTAAGTCAATCTAGTTCAAGTATTGATATTATCCCCTCACAAATTGGGTTGGTGGGTGGATGTGGTATTGTTGGCTTTAGACAAGTTGGTATGTTACTTAGAGTGATGCTTTATTCCTAAATTTTTAGTTGCAGGATGTCATGTATCTCTTTCCCAATGTAGAGGCTTGACCCATGATAGTTCCCCCTAGATATTAATCATGAAGTGGCATCCTTAGAGGTTATTTCTAGGTTCCTGATAGGTGATTGCAAGAGGGAAGTGCTTATGGTACTTAGAGAATATAGTAGATCTCGGTCTCAACTCCCTTTAAGGTTTCCCATATTCATGAGGGAGATCGTACCTTGGGTGATTTATTCATGTAAGGTTCATATAACCATTCCTTTCACCTTCAATGGTTGGGACTAGGCCCTCATCATCCCATGTTGTTTTTCCAAAGGCCCTCTCTTCATCTCTTCACTAATTGGACTCAAGACCTAACCACCCTAGGTTGGTTTTTGAAGAGTGAGTTTTCTTGTTGATTGATTTTATATTTTTTCAGTGGAGTGATATTTGGTGATTGTATTAGATGGCCCTTGGTTTAATTGTTCGATCTTTGCAATATTTTTCACTTAGTTCATAATTTTCAAATGTAGTTGACACGTCACCCTATTGATCTCGGATTAAGATTTTTTATCCTAAGATTATCGAGCCACCTCTAGTGCAGTGTAGAGTGGACATTGTTAACAATCCTCATGGTGAGTCGTAGGATAGGACACATACTAATATGAATATTCTAGTTATGGAAGAACCCGATCAATCAATTTCCAATAACATATTGTTAGAGGAAATTTTTTTGAGAGGTCCATACAGTGATATTATAGTATTAGGAGAGGTTCATCCTTCTCTTGTTTAAGAATATTTTGGTCCTTGTCTAAGTTTTTCCTAGTTTTGGACTGTCGATTGGGGGCACTCATGTTCCTATTTATTTCTTCTCTTTTGGGAGTGGTTATGTCCTCAGGTTTGGATTTTAGATAGGAAGTGGTTCTACTCTTATTTCCAGAATTATTATAAGAAGTAAAACAATACATAAAATTCGTTTCCCCTTTGACCTTTGGCCATGAAATGAGTACAAGCACCAACCCTAGTGGTGGAAATATCCAAGGAGGTAGTTTTATGAGTTGTAATATGTCACTCAGTGTGATGTTAGGTACTTTATCTAACAACCCTAATCCAATTTCCTCTACTTAGTCTCCATTTTTTGGGACTTTTAATATTCTCAACCTGTCTAATTTGAAAAAAGATCCAATTAGTTATAATACTACATGGCCCATCATTCCAGCTAACTTACCTTTAGACATTTTGAAATTTGAAGGTACGACTAGAGAATACCCTTCAAATAATGTGATGACCTTACATCTATGGTGTTCATCGAACTCATTGATGGGTGATAGTGTATTGTCGTGTCTTTTCCAACATACCTTGATATGATTTGCAATGAAGTGATGCATTGATTTATCATGCACATCTCATGATAACTTTGTTGATGTTTTGGTAGTTGCGGGAGGTATTTTCCTCCTAGACAACTTTTCTTAGAGAAGAAGAAGATTCCAAGAAATCAAAGAAAGACCATTGAACAATTGAAGAACCCCCGGAAAAGAATAAAGTGAAATAGAAGACCAAATAAGAGAAGCCAACCCAGGAAATAATAATAAAGTGGAAATATAATTTCTAGGAAGAGAAGTTGACCCACATAAATAATAAAGACCCATAATAAGAAGTTGGCCCCAAATAGGCACCCATATTAGTATAAATACAAATATGGTTTAGTTCATTTACATCGCCACACAATTCTCCTTATGCAATCTGCAATAGGCATTTGCAGCTACAGTTGCACTATTTCTGGTTTTTGGTTCTCTTGGAGAGTGCGCCCCACTTGGGGAAGGATATTCTTGGTGGTTATTTGTGATATTTCTTGTACGCTACCTCTAGAAGAGTTGTGCTAAGTTTGTGTGGTGTTTCCTAGTTGCTTTGTGCCAGTTACAGTAGTATTTGTAGTTGTAGTAGTAGGTGCAGTTGCAGTAGAAACTGCAGTTGTATTTACCAGGTGTTCCAGTTCTGTGGTGTGCTAGTGATGAGCCTATCTTGTGTTAGTTATGTGGTGACTCGGTTGTCAACCCTCTCTAGGGTTTGAAAAGAAGAAGAGAAAATTATTTGGTTATTCATTGTTTGTTTTCTCTTGTGATTAGAGCATGTTCATGGTTGTATTGCAATATTATCTCTAAGAAAAGTTGGTTGGGTTTTTCCCTGAGTTTGGGGTTTTCCTAGAACAAATCTGTTGAAATGTTGTAACTGGAAAGAGTATTCTATTTATTATTGAGTTATTATTCATTATATAAATCCCCTTTTGTGGTTTGATCATGTTGAGCATTGTAATTTACCAAATCCCCTTTTTTGGATTGGTCAAACCCTAAATATATTATGAAAATTGAGAAGTTGACCCCCAGGATAATTAAAGTGGTTTTAACCACTAAGAAGACAAGTCAACCCTGCCCAGTGAAGAGACACCTTTCCATCACCTACCATTTTGTATAAATAAAGGAAGCCAGTGCCTCATTTTATCACTCACTCATTTGCTCACTCAGTGTGAAAGTCTAGTAGCTACAATTGGGAGAAGAAGGAAGAGAGAGGTGCATTGCTCAGTAGAGGATATTCTCTAGTGTTTGGTTTATTGTCTTGGCATTGTATTGCCTATCTATATTAAGGAAGTTTTTGCTAGGTTTTCTCCCCCATGAGGGTTTCCTAGGATAAATGTTGTGCATATTGTGATTGTGTTTCTCTCAGTCATCCTATCTATGCTATGGTTATCTAGTAAATTGAAAAGAAACCTAAAAATATCTTAAACCTTAACAAAATCTTTGTGTATTATTGTGCTTGTTTATCTGTTGCTTATATATTTCAGTATATGATTATTGAATGTTAAAATAAGATTAAAAAATTCTATGGTAAATCTAATGTTAATGAAACTAATGAAAATCTAACATGGATTCAGAGCAATTTTCCTTCGAAACAGTCTAATCGTTGGAAGGAAGATCGTGAGATTTTCCACATTACTAAGATTTTTCATTGCACATACAATTTGTCGCTGCATAGTTTTATTTTTCAATCTCGTTGAGAAATTATTATAAAATCGATTGGGACAAAATACATCACGAATAAACTCGCCCTACTCTAGCACGCCTATTGCACTTCTCAGATTGACTTTCTGTCAAAATTGAATTTTTAAGGGTTTTAGGCTTGTTGACATTTTCCTGGACATTGAACCTTTTGATTCATATTTCTAAACCTTTGATGTAATGTTTAAGATTAGAAGAGAAAGTTGGATGGTGTACTTGTATATAAGATGAGAGTGTTTGCAGGAGATGTACACTTGGAAAAAGGACATATATCCAAGTAGTGACAGTAGACCCAAAGGAATCTTATATCTAGTGCACTCAACGGAAGCCCAAGAGTTGGAGGAAACAACAAAGATGTCTCCTACAATATAGAACGAATCAAATGAGATAGCAACAACTAGACTCTAGGTTTTCATGTGAGGTTTGATATTTTATATTGTTTTTTATAGAAAGACTTTCCTCACCCTAGGAAAATTTGCTTAGAAGGCCTTGTTCCATTTCCCTATGCAGATTGGAAATCCCTTTTTGAAAATCCCAAATCTAAAAACAATATTTTTCCACATATACATGCCCTATCTATTATACATAATGTGTATAGGCGGGTTGCACCACTACATTGGGTTTTGTGCCCAAAATTAAAAAATGGTGTTGAGTTTCCATGTCATGTCACAAGATCCATGATACTTGACCTTCCATATACTGGAAACGATCTGACTCGGCCCTTCAGTTCCACTTGAAGGCTATATATGGGCTAAATCTGAGCTATGGAAAAGAGGAGAAGAATTCAAATTTGAGAGAAAAGTCACTCTGGAGAAATTATTCACTTCATATTGAGTCTGCATACCTTTATTATTTTATGTCTGAACACATTGTTCAACCCCCAAGATATTCCCTACATGATTGAGAACCTCATTGTCTCTCTTATATGAGCTTGCCTTAGGTGGAGGATACTACATTTCTAGACAGGGACAGTGCATAGACCATAATCCTTCCTGGCCTGCAATTTCTCAAAACTAGTCTTTCTCGAGAACTTGGTCTCAAATACCACAACTAACCGTCGCCACTAGTCCAGTCACTGTAAGTCATGCTAGAGTTCCATCACCAAACTCTGCTAGTCATGTTGGATATTGGTCGGAAACCTCTGCAAGCCATTTTGAAGACTAGCAACCAGCCGCTGCAAGTCATGCTGGGGGCACCACTCTAGTCGCCATGAGTCATACTGACATCACATATGCAACATCTGTGCATCATGTGGGGGATAAACCACCAGCCTATTCTAGTCATGCTCAGAGCATATCGCCAGCCATTGTGAGTGACGTTGGGGACATTCATACAATTGAGAAGCCTAGACGTGTAAGACGTAAGCCCAAGTTCTTTTGTAGGCTTTGCAAAGGAGATCACCTTACTCATTTGTGCCTTGCTATTGTTGTGGTACAAGAAGCGTGGTCCTTGCCTGGGGGCCCTTCGGGTTTTGAGTCATCTTTGGTTTCCCAACACTCTGTTTCTCCTTTCATTGACACGACAGTTATTCTGATGCAATCATCACCCAACCCCACTCATGTTTGAAGGAGTGTGACATATTTAGACCATGTCATTAACATTTATAATCCTGCACCTTTTGAATAAGAGAGATTTTTACTCTCCCCGAGTACTCTCCCTCCAAGTCTTGGAGAGGTTCCCTTTGACTGGGATGGTCTTGTGGGGTATAAAATTCCTTTTCCTATTCATTTTTTAGATAAGAGACGTTCTTTGATGTATCGTTGAGAAGGAAACCTCCTCTATCACTTTATCCTCCTCGACTTGGAAGGCTTTGGGTTTTCCCAAGATTGTGTCAACTATTCGTAAGTTGCTGACCTTTCACAGAAATCTTGCATGGGAGCCTTGGCCTCCCCCATGACATGCTTCCTAGAAACCCCCCAACGAGTCTGATTTAAGCTCTTTTCTGACTCTCTCAAAAAGTGAAAATATTACTGAGTGAACTTGTCTCTTTCACACTTGTAAATTGGATTTGAAAGGACGTCTATTTGGTGCAATTTTATCCCTTTTTCAAACCAACTAGACTAAGATTACAAAAAAGGACATTTGTTGGCATTAAGTTGTAATTGCATCTCATTCTCTTGCTTGCAATATTGAGCCTATTTTCAGTTCTCGCTTTTGCATTATAATCATTTCACCTCAACAATTTGCATCATTAGCCAAGAAGATCCTTGTTTATATCATTTGCAACTTGACACCCTATACCCAAGAGGAAACATTCCCCCGAGTGTCCATCTCCCACATGCACCTCCTTGCATTGAGAATAGGTATGTTCCACTGATGGAACTAGATTTCTTACTTGTGACACTCATTTCCTCTATGTATCATAGCATTCATTTGACTATGAAAAAACAAAAAAAATACGGGCGGGAAAGGAATATTATCTTATATTGGCATCATTTGTGTCGCCTTTGAACAGAGCACAAAATTTGTTAGTCCACTTGTCATCAAAATTTTAGGTTTAGCATGACCTTAGGAAGTTGAGCTTGTTATGTAGAGTTTACTCCCCCGACTGGTTACTCTTCCAGTCCCTATGGAGACTTTGATTGATGCCTCCTGCATCTCAAATTTTCATTATTGATTCTATTCTTCCAGAGTCTTCCATATGTCTCATGCTCTTGTTCAAAGGATGTTTGTCAACCTGTGTCGACCATTCCTCAGAAATCTTGACTTTGCATGTCGGCCATACCCTCAATGTGTCTCAAAATTACATGAAGTTGTAGTCCTATTGCGCACCCTGTTCCTACTTTCCTTATTGGTAGGTAACCTTGAACCCAGCAATCAACATTTCATCATTGGTCGCTAACTCGGTGGTTTCCCTTGTGTTCGACAGCAAGAAATATATTCGCACATTGGGATTCATGTAGTTTCTTGGATACCATTAGCCTTATTGGTGGTTTCCTCACATTTTTCAGAATTTTTCCTTATTGGTTGCTATTAAGAGGGTCTTTTTAGTGTATCGCTTGCATCTAGAACACGTGAAAGACACATAGGGTTGTTGGTTCATGAACATGTTCTTCATCTGATTTCCTCCAAATAATCAATATCCTGCTTTGTACCTTGTGCTGAAATATGAGAGATTCCTTAATACTATCCTTTCAGCGGGTCTCCTTCCATTGACTTCAACTCATCTATTCTGGAGATGAGACCTAGAGTCCTATGAGTACCTCAAGGCTTACAGTCATTAGTGGCAAGTTCTCCCACCATTGACAGTTGGGAATACATCAATGTCTCTTGATCAATGTATCCTTTAGGTGTTCGACCCCAACACCTCTATTCACACTTGTAAGAATGTACTCGGTGCCTTGATACCTACTTTCATTATCGGTAGGTTGTCTCACATTTGTTAACAGTATACATTAATGACTGGTAATCAAACAAAGTCTAATTGTGTTTGACCTCAACTCCTTTATTCACACGATGTAGACTTGCACCTTTGGCGGATCGTGTAGAAGACTTGGAGACATCAGTCCATAGTCGCATCTTTCCTAAGTTGTTGTTATCTTTCATTGGACCAGTACCTATGTGACTTCAGTGATCATGGGAGATCAGATTGTACTCCATTGTATACATATATCTTCATATTGATTTTGAAACTGGTTTTATTGGGCCTTGTTTGTGACTATGACAACCTTTGGCATGTATCCACCTTTGTATTTCCTATTCATGGCCATGAACATTTTTTTGGTATATTTTCACATGGATCTACAGTGTAATTAAAATTGGAATCCATGTGTGCAAAGTCAGTGCAGATTGTAATATTCTCATGAGCAACTAGTTCATCCAGTTGGGTCTCCATTACTACACTTATGGGTATTATAATGTATTTTGACCATCGCAGATACTCCTCTAAACTCACACATTAGGGGGCATATGTTATAGCAATATTTTCCTCACCCTATGCAAATTTTCTCAGAAGGCCTTGTTCCATTTCCCTATGCAGACTAGAAGTCCCCTTTTGCAAATCCCAGAGCCAAAAAAAATATTTTTCCACATATACATGCCCTATCTATTATATAGAATCTGTATACACAAGCTGCACTACTACATCCCGCATACATCAAATTTTTTGCCCAAAATTAAAAAATGGTGTCAGGTTTCCATGTCACGTCACGAGATCCATGATTGATCCAAAAATGGAAGGTATTATTAACAAACTGACATTAAAAATATGCTAATGAATTATTAAAGAGTTCAACTATTAATAACCATGCTGCAAATAAGAGAAGTAAACAATAATAATAAAGAGACAAAGATAACAATAACTTGATAATGGAGTTCACCAATATGTGGCTACGTCACTGGGCCCACTTCAAAGTGGAGGACCTCTTTATTGATATTCAAATGCTCAAGTTTTCTTTACAATGGATCCTTCCTATTACAAACAGGCTTCTAATCTATTTTACAAGACCTCCTTGTGCAGATGCACGCATGTCTCAACAAACTCCTCTCAAAACATGACAAAATGCCCCTCAAAACATGAGAAATGGGCAAAAAATCCAACTCTTCTTTACATTCCCTGCATACAAAGTCCCTCTCAAGCTCAATAATCCTGGTTTATATATTTTTTAGGATTATTTGGGGAAGCCCAACTTCCCACAAATAGCTGGCCTCTTTTTGGGATCAAATCCCCCTTCAAATGACCAAGAAATCTCTAAAAACACCCAATCTAGGCCAAACTATAGGAAAAAACACCCACCTGTGTAACAAAATCAAACTTAGCCCCTTAGGGTTGGGCACGCACTCCAGAATAGGGTCACATGGAATATAATGTGGCCAAGATCCATCCCCTAAGGGCTATGTGTTGGACCTTATCTCGCAGTCATAGGTCACATGGAAAACATTGATAGAACCGCACCCCAACAAACGCGCCTGGGATATGGTCACAGCCCCGAAACGTATGGCGGACATGTGTTGGAATCGTGGCACATTTTTTTGAATGGTAGTGGAGCACCCCTTTGAAAAATGTGGTCATGTATATATCCATAATCCCGCAGGATGGGGCTAGGCCCCTGCCCCCTTCCGCCTTCGATTTGACATAAATCACTTTAAATAATATAAAAATGGATTGTATGAAGAAGTACCAAATGTGTCGCATTGGCTATCGGACCTTATCTAAGGAATTTACTCTACCAATAGGTCATGGGGTCAAATCCCATGAGCTCCAATATGTTTTTCCCAACCAACGAATGATGGGGTTCCATGTGGTAGCCCACGTCTAGGCCACATGGCCCCCTTTCATTGGTCCACGAATGTGCCACTTATCAAAGCGGAATTGGTCCACTGTCATCTACCCAGTCAGCATGTTGCTATGTTGCCACATGTCTCAATGCTACGTCATCGTGATGACATTAGGATGACATGAGCATTGAATGTTTGCATGTTAACATGTTGACTTTTTACCTATTTGGGAAAATGATTAGAGTATGATAACTCTTCCATACGGAATCTGTTTGAGGGAGTAAATATATGTTCGGAATCAGCGCGATGATCCGGCCGCAATGGAATTGGTTTCATTCAATTCTAATAACTTTCATTTTTGAGCATTTTCTAGACCTGGGGAGCCTCCTGGATCATTCCTCCCCACTTGGAAGCTTTTGGACCACCAAAAGTCTGGTATCAGTTGGCAAACAAGTCAGGATATTGTTTCCTCACCTTTCTAGTCTCCATCCACTTGGATTGACTTGGATTTGTTCCCTTCAATCCCACTCAAAGATACTCCACATCACCCCGACGAGAAGTACGAACTCTTTTGTCCAAAATGGTATCTTCTTGCAACTCATTCATATATTCAGGAGAAAAATATTCTATGGTAGGAATATGAACATTCTCTCCTTGATCCTCGATCATAGGAGGCTCATACAATCTAAATTTTTCCACATTTACAACTGAATAAATTTGCATATATGGAGGCAATTCTAACCGAAAAGCATTAGTACCAATCTTGTCTAAAATTTTGAACGGACCATAACAAATTGGTTTAGGATTTCTACCTTCTCCTTGCATCCTTTCCTTGTTGATGTATAACCATACTTGATCTCCTGCTTTGAACTGATGATCAACTCGATGCATATCATGCCTCGCCTTGTACTTGGCTTGGCTTTTCTCCAACTATTCTTGTATCGTCTAATGAATCAACTAGATCCATTCAATGAACTTTGTAGCCCTGTCCACATCATTTTGTCCTTTTGTTGTAATGTCTTTCCCAGAGACAAAATTGAAAGGAGATTTTGGCAAGTACCCCAAACATGTTTCAAATGGAGATCTCTGAGTATAAGAATGCTTGGCTCGATTGTACTCATGTTGTACATAACACAAATGTTCATCCCAAAGCTTAGGATGTTTGTTGCAATATGCCCAAACTAGATGCACTATTGTTATGTTCACCACCTTTGTATGCATGTCTGTCCATGGATGAAATTTTGTGCTCTTCTTTAGCCTGGTGTCCATAAGTTCCCACAAGCGCAACCAAAATTTCCCCAAGAACCTGGAGCCTCGATCAGATACAATAGAAGTAGGTAACCCAAAATGAACCCATACATTTTCAAAGAAAATTTGAGTTGTTTGTTTAGTTGTGACTTGATTTTTACAAGGAATTAGAACACACATATTGTTGAACCTATCCACAACTACATACAGGTAATCATGACCTTTTCTATACATAGGCAATCCCCCCACAAAATCCATATATCCACTTTCCCATGGTCTAGAAGGAATAGCAAGTGGAGTGTACAATACTAGCTTTATGTTACTTGGTTTTCTTATTGCACACATAGTACATCCTTTTACATACTTAGACACATTTTCATGCATTTGAGGCCAATAACAAAATCTTTGTAACTGAGCAATTGTTTTGTCTACACCAAAATGTCCTGCTATGAGAGAAGTATGTGCCTCCTTGATTACATGGACTCTTTCACTTTATGGAATACATAATTTTCCCAAATGATACAAAATTTTGTCTTTAATATGATAATTCAATTCTTTTGCTCTTTTACCATGACTTAAAATTGCATAGACTTCCTTAAAATCTTTGTCCTCAGCATATTGTTCAATGAACTTTCATGAGTAATTGAATTGTTCTTAAGGATTGTAGAAATTTTACTAGGAGGCCTTGATAACATATCAACAACTTTGTTGTGAATGCCCTTTTTATATCTGATGACCAAATGAAATTGTTGCAAAAACCCCATCCATTTAAAATTCCTTGATTGATGTAGCTTAGTTTGTGATTGTAGATACTGTAATGGTTGATGATCAGTATCTATTATTGTTTCTTTTCCCATTAAGTAATGTTTCCACTTTTTAACACTTTGTACTATAGCATACAATTATTTATCATAGGTTGGATAGTTAGTTATTGTTGTAGTGAAGGTATCATAATGATAACATATGGGCTTTCGGTGTTGCATCAGCACTGCCCCCATGGCATAGTCACTTGCATCGGTTTCAATTTCAAAATACTGTTGGAGATCTGGAAATGCTAGAACATGAGTTGTACTAATCTTCACTTTCAAAGTATCAAAAGCCTTATGTTGGATTCCTCCCCACTGGAATCCTCTTTTCACACTTGTCAATGCATGTAAAGGTGTTGCAATCAGAGAGAAGTTTGCAATAAACTACCTCCAATAACATGTTTCCCACATGAAGCTTCTTACTTTAGTTACATTTGTAGGCTTTGGCCAATTTACAATGACCTCGGCTTTAGAGGGATCAATCTTAAGCTCTCCACCCCCTACAATTGAACCCAAATATACAAGAGATGTTTTTCCAAATTCACATTTTGACAACTTTACAAAACGTTTCTCTCTTTGCAACACTGAAAGTATATGCCTAACATGTTGGACATGTTCTTCCTTGGTCCTACTGAAAATAAGTGTTAGAATATGAAATATTGTGCTCGTTTTACCATTGACAATACCCTTGTCACCCAACCATAGGCCAAATCCACCCTCCAAGCACCTTGACCTTGATAGGGAAGAGAATCCTGGTAGTAATCCAATAGCCAAGAGAGACTAATGCACCAAGAAAGAAGTAACCAAGCTAATCAGATATTCCCACCCAAAAGTTGGTGTGGTACCTTCCCCAGGACTTGCGCACAAGACAGCAACTGCACTGTGCAGAACTGGCTCTCTGAAACTACTGAGAAGTGTGTCAAATGAGAGACTGGCACCCTGTATTTATAGTGGTTCTGGCAGACTTACTGGGGCCGACTTCTCCTTCTGGGTACTAATTAATTCATATTAATTATATTTCTATAGCCAGCATCTTGTCTAGGGTTTCCTTCATTTCTTTGCTTCCTTCCGGAACATTCTAATCTTGTCAAAGGTCACAATAGAGGTTCATACCTCCCGAAGCTACCATAATATCAACACTCCCTCCTAGATAGGGAGGTATGGTCTTGAGCACAAACAAACCATTCAACTGGTAGTATCATGAGCACCATCATTATTATCCAACTGGATAATCTCCTATGACAACTGGTACAATATCAAGTGATAGAACACAACTGTGTCTATCCATGGTAGTACACAACTACTCAAACTATGACACATAGTCACAATCAGTGGAATATATCCACCATAGTAGTATATCTCTACTGTCTGGAGACATGCAGTCTCCATAACAATCATCTGATGACAACCTGCACGAAAAATATTGTTAAAAATAAACTAAACCATCTGGGCCAATATTTCACTCACATATGTGATATCTAAAAGAATATATGCCCTCAGTATAGAACATCAACAATGGGCTATCTTCCCTATTCTTCTCAAACAAGTAAGAATGATTGTTTTTTATTTTTGAGCATGGACCATTCCTCACCCTGGGCCATTCTTCCTACACTAATCAAAGTGCACCCTGGAGAGAATGTATAAACCCTAAAGAATGTTTGTCCCTGATTGTTGATCCTGGACAATTCCCCACCCTGGGCCATTCTTCCTACACTAATCAAAGTGCACCCTGGAGAGAATGTATAAACCCTAAGGAATGATTGTCCGGACCATTTCCTCTGTTAACCACAAGAGGAAAACATTGTCCTGTATCAACCTCCAAAATGGACCATTCCTCATGTTAACCACAATGAGAAATAACTATCCGACGAGGCGGGCCAGTCTTCTTGAGTAACCCTCAAGAAGAGAGACTGCCCTAGACCACTCCCCATGTTAACCACAATGGGAAGTTGTTGTCTATGATACATCAGCAATCTGGACCATTTCTCATGTTAACCACAATGGGAAATCATTGTCTGTCAGAATATCAATCCACTTTCCGAACAAGAAATAATCTGCCCAACTGGGCTATTTTTCAATCTCGAAAATAAATGTCTTCAATAATATTTTCAGTTCTCCCTCCCAACCTGGAGAGTCATTTCTTCCCTTTCAACTAAGGGATTTATTTCCACGATCCCCATATTCTCTCAAAAATATGCAAATTTTATTCTGGATAGAGGTTTTGTTAGGATATTTGTTGTCTGCTCATTAGTGGGGATATACTCGAGATTTACCTCTCCTTATTGGACTTTATCTCGAGTAAAGTAGTATTTTATCTCAATGTGTTTCGACCTTTCATGAAACACGGGATTTTCTGATAATCTTATACATCTCTGATTATCACAATATATTATGGTCGATTTTGGAATCTGATCAAATAATTCGGAGATTAACTTTCTTAACCATATTTCTTATGTGCATGCTTCACATGTTGCCATATACTCTGCTTCTTCTGTGTTGAGTGTGACAGACTTATGTTTCCTGTTGCCCCAAGATATCATAGCGGAACCCAAGTTGAAACACATACCTGAAGTGCTCTTTCTGTCTTCTGCACTTCCTGCCCAATCAGAGTCTGTGAATCCATGAAGTTGGATATCACTGGATGCGGTATATCTCAAGCCATATCTTATTGTCCCATGAATATATCTCAATACATGCTTTTCATCTATCCAATGTTCATGTCTTGGTTCCACCTGGAACTGGCTTAGTGTATTTACGACAAAGAAAATGTTTGGTTGAGTATTTACCAAATACATCAATGACCCAATTAGTTGATGATATAGAGATGGGTCTATTGGATCAGAATCTGGATCTTTCACTTTTCTTATATCCACATTCATAGGAGTGTCCATGGACTTACAATCCATCATTCCAAATTTCTGAAGGATCTTTATTGCGTACTTTCCTTGTCCAAGAAATACTTCACCACGCTTATGCCATACTTCTAGTCCCAAGTAATAATTCATGAGACCTAGATATTTCATATCAAATTCAGAAGCTAATTCCTTCTTGCATTGGATGATGAGAGACTCTTCACCTGTTATGAATAGATCATCAACATATAGTAGTAGGATTACAGGTGCATTGTCCATGACTTTATAGTAAAGGCTTGGATCTGCATGACTCTTGGAGAAACCAAGTCTCATTAGATAGTTGTCCATTCTAGCA
Organism: Picea engelmannii; assembly: GCA_009831015.1. Classification (NCBI taxonomy): domain Eukaryota; kingdom Viridiplantae; phylum Streptophyta; class Pinopsida; order Pinales; family Pinaceae; genus Picea; species Picea engelmannii. The sequence continues at coordinate 640,427 of ML782161.1, forward strand.
TACCAAGCCCTTGGAGCCTGCTTGAGTCCATATAGAGCTTTCTTTAATATGAAAACGTGAGTATCTCTGGAATGTACCTCAAACCCTTGAGGTTGTTCAATATATACTTCTTCTTCAATAGCTCCATTAAGGAAAGTTGTCTTTACATCCATCTGATGTAAGTTCCATCCCATGGAAGAGGCAAGAGATATGATAGCTATGATGGAAGTATATCTAGCCATCGGAGCAAACATTTCATCATAATCTTCTCCCTCCTTCTAGGAGAACCCTCTAGCTACGAATCTTGCCTTGTATTTATCCACGCTTCTTTCTGCTGCATGTTTGATCTTGTACACCCATTTTGAAGTTACCACCGATTTTTCTTTAGGTCTTGGTACGATTTCCCATACCTCATTTTTCATAATGGATTGATGCTCTTCTGTCATAGCTTCTTTCCATTTTCCCTTTTGAACTGCTTCTTCAAATGTGGTAGGTTCTTCATCTAGAAGCTTCGTCATGTATGTTGCATAACTTGAGAATCTTTTAGGTCTTTTACTCTTTCTGAATGTTCCTTCTAGAACCTTGAGTCTTCCTGCATCTTGTAAGGTAGCTTCAAGCCAAGCTGGTATTTTCTTGGTATTAGGTATGATATCTGAATCAATGTTTTCACATGGCTCCATAGGATGATCAGGTAGTTCCTTTTCGTCATTTTCCTTTTATGTGCTTCCTTCGTTAAGTTCTTCAATCTCTTCTTCTTCTATAGTTTCTTCTATGGATTTCTTGAAGGCCATCTTTTCATTGAATGTTACGTCTTTGTTGACTTCATTCTTGTGTTGTTCTAGAATATATATTCTATAAGCTTTGGATGAATCATTGTATCCCACAAATATCCCTTTATTTCCTGAAGGTTCTATTTTATTCCTCTTGTCCTTGAGAATGTGAGAGTAAATAGGACATCAAAATATTCTTAGATTTTCCACATTAGGTTTCTTATCTGAGAAAGATTCTTCGGGTGTTATGTCCTTCAATATATGATGAGGACTTCTGTTCTGCGCATATACTGTTGTCATTGTTGCTTCTCCCCATAAGAACATGGATAGACCTTGATCATTTAGTAAGGCTTTTACGGTTTCTTCAATGGATCTGTTCTTTCTTTCTGCTACACCATTTTGTTGAGGATTATGAGGAACAGCTAGCTCCCTCCTAATCCCTGTCGATTTGCAGAATGAAATGAATTCCTTTGATGTGTATTCTCCACCATTATCAGTTCTTAGCGTCTTGATCTTATTATTAGTGAGGTTTTCTATTTCTGCTTTGAACTCTTGAAACTTGTCGAATACTTCGTCTTTTGTCTTTAGTAGATATAGCCAAGTATTTCTTGAATATTCATCTATGAATATTATGTAGTAGGAATATCCTCCTAGATATTTTACTGGCATCGGACCGCAAACATCTGAGTGTATCAGATCTAGATTCTCCTTAGATCTGTTGTTGCTCCTTGGGAATGGTTTCTTGATATTCTTCCCAAGAGCACATCCTTTGAAAATTCCTTCATGTGTAGACTGCAACTCTAGTATTCCCTCAACCATCCTTTTGAGAAAGGGTAATGCTTGATAGTTAATGTGAGTGTACCTTATGTGCAAAGCTCATTGGGGTTGACTTCGTTGTGTACAAGAGCTTCTTCATTTTGTTCTAGTAGTTTATATAGATTGCCTTCACGACACCCTAGCATTCTCTATGTTGGAGTCTTTATGCCATGATAACACCTTTCCATCCATAAAAGCTATTATATTTCCCTTGTATTCTAGGCAATATATCGATACAAGATTCTTTTCTAAACCAGGTACATATAAAACATTGCTTAAGTGAACATAGTTACCTATTTTCATTTTGATGGAGGCTTTTCCAAATCCTTCTACGGGGTAAGTGGTTTTGTCTCCAAGCTCTACCTTGTGCGAGGTCTTATTCTCATTTAGATTTGAGAGTCTGGCTTGATCTCCCGTCATGTGCCTAGAAGCTCCACTATCGATTATCCACATGTCATCTTCAGTCGTTCCAGTAAGTGTTGAGTAGTGTAAAAGACTGATCGTTTCACTCATGTCTTCGGTTGACTGGTAACTGGTCATGCCTTGATCCAAAACTTCAACTTCGTCATTTCTGTCTTTTGAGAGAGCCAAAAGGTGCGCTAAGTTAGGGCGCATCAGAATATCTTCTTTTTGAGAGAGATTCTCCATCACAAGGTGTCGGATATGAGATTAGGGTTTCTTCAATTGCTTCTGCTAGTAACCCTAGAGACAGTTTCTTTGGAAGCTTCTCCTGCTAGTAACCCTAGCGGTAGTTCCTCAATGAGGTCAATATACTAGTGGTTATGATTCCTTCCAGCGTTTAGAATGAATGAAGGATGTGTGGGCCCATAACCTATTAGAATATGAAATATTGTGCTCATTTTACCATTGACAATACCCTTGTCACCCAACCATAGGCCGAAGCCACTCTCCGAGCACCTTGACCTTGACAGAGAAGAGAATCCTAGTAGAAATCCAATAGCCAAGAGAGGCTAATGCACCAAGAAATAAGTAACCAATCTGATCAGATAGTCCCACCCAAAAGCTGGCGCAGTACCTTCCCTAGGACTTGCACATAAGACTGCAACTGCACTGCGCAGAACTAGCTCTCTGTAACTGCTGAGAAGTGTGTCAAATGAGAGATTGGCACCCTGTATTTATAGTGGTTCTAGCAGACTTACTGGGGCCGACTTCTCCTTCTGGGTACTAATTAATTCATATTAATTATATTTTTGCAGCTGACATCTTGTCTAGGGTTTCCTTCATTTCTTTGCTTCCTTCTGGAACATTTTAATCTTGTCAAAGGTCACAATAGAGGTTCATACCTCCCGAAGCTACCATAATATCAACAATAAAAATATCATCTAAGTAGACTATTACAAACTCATCAATGAATGGCCTGAATTCATCATTCATAACCCACATAAAAGTAGGAGGTGCATAAGTAATCCCAAAGGGCATCACTAACCATTCAAACAATCCTTGTTTTGTTTTAAAAGAAGTTTTCCATATATCATGTTCAGCAACTCTAATATGATGGTAACCACTTCTTAAGTCTAACTTAGTAAAATAAACTGCATGTTTCAATTGATCTAATAAATCATCAATGTGAGGCAAAGGGTAATGATTTTTTACCGTGATCTTGTTCAAGGTTCAAAAATCCACACACATGTGCCATGTGCCATCTTTCTTTGGCACCAAGATGATAGGTGACCCACATGGAGAAGCACTTGGTTTAATGACCCCTTGTTCAACCAGCCCTTGTACTTTTTTCTTTATCTCTGCATTTTCCAAAACTGATAACCTATACATTCCAATGTTAGGAAGAGGAACATCATGCTACAACTGTATCTCATGTTCAACTTGTCTCTTTGGAGGTAATCCTTTCGGAACTTGAAATATCTCATCATAGCCAGAAACAATTCTAACTAAATCATATTTCAACTTTGTATCACAATCTTTGAAAGTATCAATTCTGACAGTGTCTTTAGATTTTACAACCATTAGTAAATATCTCTTATTGACATTTACAATTCTCTTCATTGTCCATAAGTTGATTAGTGATAGATTCAATTTCTTCTGATGAGCCCTTACAATATATTTTTTTCCATCTCTAGTTAATTGATACTTATTGTCTTCACGATAGAATATTGCCTTTCTATCATACAAATATGGACTCCCAAGTACAATACCACATATATCTAGTGGAACCACATCCAACTCAACCTCATCTATAAACTGTGAATTGATAGCAAACTTTAGGACACATTGTCTATTCACTTGCAATTGATTATCATTATGAATCCATCCTAAATGATATGGTTTATTATGAGGTTTAGTGATTAATCCCAACTTTTAACAATTGTCTCTGATATCAAATTTACTTGTGAGCCACTGTCAAATAGATTATCAATTTTTGTATGTTTGGAAATTACTCTTATATGAAAAAGTTTTGTTCATTTGACCTCATCAACTTCATTATCAAATTTTAAGTACTGAACTGAAGAACTTGTACTAGCTTCAGAATTTTTACCTTTGATTCCCGTGACTGTGACCTTTGTCTCATCTCCCGAATCGGACCCCAAATATGTTTGAGTTGTTGCAGTCATCTTTTGATTCCCTTTATTCTTGAACTTTGTTGGTTTCAATTATGGGTGAAGGATCCAAGAACGATCCTCACTATGGCCTTCTTTCTTACAATGAGTGCTTTTAGATTTTTCCTTCTTCACTGTATTAATTTTCTTCCCTTTTAACTTCTCTTTACCCTTGCCTTTGAATTTTCCTTCAGTAGGTTTAAATGGTTTTACAAAATCAATATTTACATTCTTGCCTCTAGATTCAATATGAGTCGCTTGCACACACACCTCATCTAAACTAGTTGGATTAAACATAATAATGGTATGTCGCAAATAACTATGAAACCCACCTATATACTGAAGCAATGTCTCTTGAGTATCCAATGGTATTCCCAACAATAAAGCTCTTTTTCGAAACTCCTGTGTATAACTTTGAACAGTTTTTCCTTTTAACTGTCTAAAGCTATACCATGACATAATAGCTTGTTGCATGTAAGCTAGAGGATAAAATTGCTTTTGTAAAGAGGATGTAAAATCAAGCCATGAAGAGAGAGTCTTACCAAACTTTTTAAGATCATTTTGTGTCCTGCTTTCCCACCACACAAGGGTGGTTCCTCCCATCTTGAGATTAGCAAGCTGGATCATAGTCTCCTCATCTATGGATTTTTGTATCCTGCAATACACTTCAATTTGTCTTATCCAATTATCTAACTTTTCTGCATTTAGTTCTACATCATACAAAGGCAACTCAAACTTAACATCAAGCTTTAACAAAGGCATATTAGACTCATACTTATGTGTTTGTTTTTGTATGGTAGATGTTGTAGAATGACAACTAGCATTTGAAGTAGAACTTGGAGAAGAAGGAGAAGATGGTGGTGAAGGTGGTGTAGGAGGAGGCTTTGAAGATTCTCCTTTCCCCTCACTTTTTCCCTTCATTAAAATTTCTCCCAAAACTGGTTTCTTTCTCTCCAAGAAATCATCATATAACACTTTGACCATTTCTAACATGGAGAAAAATGCATCTTCTAGCTTCTTGGTTCGTGGAGAAGTTTCTCTTTCTGAAGCCATCATTTTCTTCCTCAAAATCCGTTCTATCTCGGGAATAAATTCAGCCAATGATCCTTCTCCTCTCCGAGATTTGGATCTTGTGAGCATCTAATCTTGCACTTGTTAAACCTTCCAAAACAAACAAAAGCTCTCATACCAAAATACTTGATCCAAAAATGGAAGGAATTATTAACAAATTGACATTAACAAGATGCTCATGAATGATTAAAGAGTTCAGCCATTAATAATAATGCTGCAAATAAGAGAAGTAAATAGCAATAATAAAGAGACAAAGACAACAAGAACTTGATAACGGAGTTCACCAATATGTGGCTACATCTCCGCGCTCGCTTCCAAGTGGAGGACCTCTTTATTGATATTCAAATGCTCAAGTTCTCTTTAAAATGGCTCCTTGTTGTTACAAATAGGTTGTTGATCTGATGTACAAGACCTCATTGTGCAGATGCACACATGCCTCAACAAACTCCTCTCAAAACATGACAAAATGCCCCTCAAAACATGAGAAATTGGCAAAAACTCCAACTCTTCTTTACACTCCCTGCATACAAAGTCCCCTCTCAAGATCAATAAGCCTAGTTTATATAGTTTTTAGGCTCATTTGGGGAAGACCAACTTCCCACAAATATCTAGCCTCTTTTTGGGATCAGATCCCCCTCCAAATGACCAAGAAATCTCCAAAAATGCCTAATCTGGGCCAAACTATAGGCAAAAAGACCCACTTGTGTAACAAAATCAAACTTATCCCCTGAGGGTTGGGTGCGTTCTCTAGAATAGGGTCACATGGCATATAATGTGTCCAAGATCCAGCCCTTAAGGCCTATGTGTTGGCCCTTAGCCCACTTTCATAGGTCACATGGCAAACATTAATAGAACTGTGCCCCAACAAACGCACCTAGGGTGTGGTCACAGCCCCGAAACATATGGCAGACAGGTGTTGGAATCGTGGTGCCTTTTGTTGAATGGTAGTGGAGAGCCCCTTTGAAAATTGTGGTCACATATATATCCATAATCCTGCAGGTTGGGGCTAGGCCCTAACCCCCTTCTGCCTTTGATTTTACATAAATCACTTTAAATAATATAAAATGGGATTGTATGAAGTACCAAATATGGCGCATTGGATATCGGACCTTTCCCAAGGAATTTCCTCTACCAACGGGTCATGGGGTCGAATCCCATGAGCTCCAATATGTTTTTCCCAACCAACGAATGATGGGGTGCCACATGGCAGCCCACGTCTGGGTCACGTGGCCCCCTTTCATTGGTCCATGAATGCGTCACTTGTTGAAGCAGGATTGGTCCACTGTCATCTGCCCAGTTAGCCTGTTGTTATGTTGCTATGTGTCTCAATGCTACATCATCATGATGACGTTAGCATGATGTCATGCTGACATCAACATTGACTTTTTTCCTGTTGACTTTTTACTTTTTTGGGAAAACGATCATAGTATGATCACTCTCGCATACGGCGTTTGTTTGAGGAATTAAATATATGTATGGAATCAGTGCAATGAGTTGGTCGCAATGGAATTGATTTCATCCAATTCTGGGAAATTTCATTTTTGAGCATTTCTGGACCTGGGGAACCTCTTGGATCAATGATCCTTGACCTTCCATATAATGGAAATGCTCTGAATTGGCCCTTTAGTTCCACTTGAAGGATATAAATGGGCCAAATACGAGTTATGTAAAAGAGGAGCATAATTCAACTTTGAGAGAAAAGTTACTCTGGAGAAATTATTCACTTCATATTGAGTATGCATCCCTTTATCCTTTTAAGTCTGAACACATTGTTTATCCCCCAAGCTCTTCCCTACATGATTGAGAACCTTATTTTCTCTCTTATATTAGCTTTCCTTTGGTGGAGGATTGAAGTGGTGGAGGCCCAACTGAAAGGGACTTAGTTTCTAAGTTCTGAACCGTGCTGACACGGAAGTTTGTAATCCATTCACTTATGTTGATTACATTTTAATAGAAATACTCTTTTCTCATCCAACTAATATCTTGCAAATATTCGAGTTGTTATTCCATGGGAATATTTGTTATGAATGTTGATGGATTAGGTTATTTAATGTGCTAACATTTTATATTATCACCATATGCTTGTGTTTCTTGGTTGTTGAGGACAAGTTGTAGGTGTATTGTTTTGAGTCAAGTGCTCAATGGTGGACTTCATCGAACATCTGGACGAGGTAGGCTCTTTATCTTGTCTTGTTAACATATTTGTTTATATAGCATACCTGATATTAGAGTTGATTTTTGCAGTCATTTTCGTCTATTGTGGTTTACCCCTAGACATAGAGATATTTTCCTCGTAACATTGTTGCAACCTAAGTAAGTGTTGTAACTAGAATAGCAGTCTTTAGAGTACTATTACTGATATTGATATCAAATGTTTAGTAACACTTGAATATTTTTGGTATTATAATTATTAAGTAAAATCTCATTGTTCAATATTAATGATGCACTTGTTTATAAGATAAATTGATCTCCTCTAGAAGATGTTTTTGGTTTTTGACCTTGTTATAAGCAGGTGATCTTGTAAATTCCATGGAGGTTGCCATGGATATGTTGTTGTTCTTGTTTCTTATTTCGAACAGGTTACCACGAAGGAATGATTGGTCACAACACTGGAAGAGTGTTGTTCTTATTTCTTATTATTTTGTTTTTGTTTTGGCTCTTGTTCCAGGAAGGTCACAAGTGATATCTCTGAGAAGGAGCTACTATGATGATTGTTCACGTTCTTGTTTTTAGAATTGTTATTATTATAAGAGTATTATTCTTGTTTCTTGTTTTCCTTTGCTATTGCTCTTGTTCCGAGCAGGTCACAGGTGATATCTCTGAGAGGGATCTATAATGACTGTTGTAGGAGACAACATATTAGATGGTCTCTAGCTGAGACATGGAGCAGACTGTCTTGACATAAAGTTGTGTACATGACCATACACATCCATGTAATGAAGGAGAAAAGGACGAAGTTAAAACCTTCTAGAAAGAAGGGTACTTTTGTAGGATACAGAATATCTCGTATAGAGATTGATTGCAAGGAGAAGAAGGTTCTGAAGATGACTATACATATCCCTCTATTTCATTTGATCACTCTTCAGATCAAAAAAACAAGAAGAGTCAGTAGAGCAAGAAGGGCCTACCTAGAATCGTTGCAGTGACAAGGAAGAGACCAGCATGGTCACGTGATACTTTGCAAGATGCAAATGGGATACATATATATGGAATTGATGGGCCATATCATGAGGAGGAGGAGATGGCTCCACCAGTGGTGAGTCAGGTGACCCCGCCAAGTACCATCTCAGAAGGAGCTAGAGTTCATAGGGATTCATCCCTTAGGATCTAATAGCGAGGAGCATTCTCCCCATGAAAGTTCATAGGAGATCATAATTCAGAGGAGGTCATCACATGCAAGGGGATCAAATGGCTCTGGAGATTATATAGACTCGGAATGAGTCAAGCTTCAAAGCGAGCATGCAGTCTCAGAGTGAGCCTGATCTCATAGAGATTCAGTGGCTTAGAGAATTTCATTCAGAAAGTATTCCTCCTCATATTCATATGGGAGAGAGAGACGTCTTCCTTTTTTGACAGACAGATGCCATGAGTTGAGGAGGCTAGATCGTAGATTCATAAACTTCTAGGAGATGTGAGATATTCTGGGAGGATTCCCTTGTTTTGGTAGACTTTTCTACAGTGACAGAGGAGGAAGCCAGTCAAAGGACTAGGATATGGATTTTTTCTTAGTTCCGAGACTAGAAGGGAATTCAGTGGTGACTTCAAAGTTGATATAGAAGATCAATAATGGTGCAGATGGTATCATAGAGATGTACAAATATTGATTTTCTCCTAGAGGATTCTCCCAGCAAGAGGGATAATATTATGATAAGACACTTGCTCAAGTAGCTATAATAAGTGTACATAGTGCAGCCACAAGATACATGAGAAGGAGTCTCATGTTTTCATGTTGAAGAAGGCTTTGTATGGGCTTAAGTAGGCACCTAGGGTAGGATATTCCATACAGTTATTTTGATGATCTTGGGGATGGTATCCCCTTGATATTGGATGACCTGTTTCTTACAGGGGATGAAAATCTCACAGATGGGTGCAAGAAGGAACTCACTTCAAAGTTTGAAATAAAGGATCCAGAATTGTGGGATCAGAGGTGTGACAGAGATGAGATATTCTTTAGCCAAGGAAAATATATAGTTTAGATCCTGCAGAGATTCAGGATGATGGAATGAAATTCCATGGCCACTCATATGATGACGAATCTAAATCTCTTGAGTGATTCATCTTCAGATTTGGTGGATCCCACAATGTACAGACAGTTGATTGGATCCTTAATGTACCCATTTAACACCAGGCCAGACATGTGTTTTGCAGTGAACACTTTAACTCAGTACATGGTTGAGTCTAGACATGTACATTGGATAGTAGCAAAACATGTGTTGAGGTACCTACATGGTACACTTGGATATGGGTTGAGATATGTCTCGAATGGAGATCTAAATCTATAGGGTTATACAAACTCTGACTGGGAAGGAAGTGCAGTGGACCAGAAAAGCACATCATGATGTTTCTTCAGACATTAGTGGCACTCAATACAACATAGGTAGAGTATATAACAACTAGTGTTGCAATCCATGAAGCAGTGTGGCTTCAGAAGTTGCTTGCAAGGTTATTTGATCTAGAGTTGGAGCCAACTTTAATATATTGTGATAATCAAAGTTGTGTGAAGCATATAGAGATAAAATACCATTACATCTAAGACACGGTGCAATGAGGAGTTATGGAGCTTCAGTACATATCCACAGATGTGCAGATAGTGGACATTCTCACCAAGCCTATGTCTAGAGTGAAGTATGAGTACTTCAAAGATAAGCTAGGTGTGATGCAGAATGCCCACCCTCGTTGAGAGGAAGGTGTGTTGGTTCTCCTTCAATCGGATAACCCCTCTAGCCAAGGGTTCCCTAGATCAGTCATGTGAGGTGACTGAGAGGGTAATGCACTATCAGATACTAGTATTTCCTATGCCATGTGAGGTGGTTAGGTGTGAATAAGACTATTGGGATAGGAGAAACATCACAACATAGTCTTGGAGACTATGGCAGTGATTGTGTCTCACTGGATAGTAGTTGTGTGCTACTATGGTGGTTGTGTACCACTGGCAGTGACTGTGTGTCACTGGATAGTAGTTTTGTGCTACTACGGTGGTTTTATACCACTGGCAGTGACTGTGTGTCACTGGAAAGTAATTGTGTGCTACTATGATGGTTGTGTACCACTAGTGGTGACTATGTGTCACTAGACAGTAGGTGTGTGCTACTAGGGTGGCTGTGTACCACTGGTGGTGATTGTGTGTCATTGGACAGTAGTTGTGTGCTACTACGATGGTTGTGTACCACTAGTGGTGATTATGTATCATTGGACAATATTTTCATACTACTATAGTGGTGGTTGTGTACCATGGGTGGTGATTGTGTAACACTTGACAATAGTGGTGTACTACTATAGCAGTGGTTGTCTACCATTGGCGGTGATTTTGTATCACTGACAGTAGTTTTGTACTGCTATAGTGGTGGTTGTGTACCACTAGACAGTATTTGTGTACTACTATGACTTGATAGTAGTTTTGTTCCATTGGATGGCATTGTAGTAGTTGTGTGCTACTAGTTGATTTCCATGGAGACTACCAGACCGCCTAGAAGTAGTTGTGTGCTATAGTTCGATCACAACACAGTCAAGAGGACTATGGTAGTAGTTGTGTACTATTGGATAGTATGGGTAGCTATGTGTTAATGGATGATCATAGCATATTCATAGAGACTGTGGCGGATGATTTGAGATACCGATGGCATGGTAGTAGTTGTGTGATACTAGTTGATTGCAAAGTAGTTAGTGGAATACTGGATGAAGACGTTGTGGAAAGATACCTTCCTAGCTAAGATGGAGTGTTTATGCTTTGGTAGTTGCGGGAGGTATTTTCCTCCTAGAAAATGTTTCTTATATAAGAAGAATATTCCAAGAAGTCAAAGGAATACCATTGAAGAACCCTCGAAAAAGAATAAAGTGAAATAGAAGATCACAGAAGAGAAGTCAGCCCACAAGAAATAATAATAAAGTGGAAATATAATTTCCAGGAAGAGAAAGTCGACTCACAGAAATAATAAAGACCCTGAATAAGAATTCATCCCTATATGGGCACCCTAATTAGTATAAATACAAATCTGGGTCAATTCATTTACACAACTACATAGTTATCCTTCTGCAATGCACACTAGGAAGTTGCAATTGCATTTTTTCTATTTCTGGTTCTCTTAGAGAGTGCACCCCACTTGGGGAAGGATATTCTTGTTGGTTTCTTGGTGATCTCTCTTGTGCACTACCTCTGGAAGAGTTTTTCTAAGGTTGTGTGGTGTTTCCCAGTTGCTTCATGCTAGTTATCATAGCAATTGCAATAACAATTATAGTTGCAGCAACTACAGTTGTAGTTACCAGTTGCGCCAATTATGTTGTGCGGTAGTGATGTGCCTATCTTGCGCCAGTTCTGTGGTGAATCAGTTTTCAACCCTCGCTAGGGTTTGACAATAAGAAGAGATAAGTATTTGTTTCTTCATTGTTGGTTTTCTCTTGTGATTAAATCATGTTCATGGTTGTATTGGAATATTCTCTCTAAGAAAATTTGGATGGGTTTTTCCCCAAGTTTGGGGTTTTCCCAGTATAAATATTTGTGTCTTCTTGTGCTTGTTTATTTTTTGCTTATATATTTTAGTATACGATTATTGAATGTTAAAAGAAGATAAAAAAATGATATGGTAAATCTAATGTGAACAAAGCTAATGAAAATCTAACATGGTGTCAAAGCAGGTTTCCTTCGGAATAGTCTAATCACTGGAAGGAAGATCATGAGATTTGCCACATTACTGAGTTGCCACATTGATGGTTGATAGTTTGTTGTTGTGTCTTTTCCAACAAACCTTGATATGATTTGCAATGAAGTGATATATTGATATTTCGTGCACATCTCATGATAACTTTTCATCTATGGTAATTGCATTCCAAACGTATTTTCAATTTCCTATTCACTATGATACTAGGAGAACACTCTTGGCATCATTGTGCCATAATACCTTTACTCACATCTTATATTACATTCATGAATGCACGAAGAGACAATGAACGATTAGAACTGAAATTCTAAATCACTTGTTAGCATATTGGTTTGAAAAATCCTTAATGCCTAGCATTTCTAAGGATGTGGCCCTATCAGTGGAGGTCACTAAGGAGTATATCATCTTAAAATCCACACAACTAGACTTATTTTATTCTCAGTATTAAATGTTTTATGATATTATTCCAAATACTATGTGTTTTGATATTGATCCTACAAAATATTTCCTAAAACTTCATGTCAATGGTATGGTTGGTTATGTTGGAAATGTCACGGTTAATCAGGTGATGGCCCAAATGGGATATATGTCCATGTATACCAACTTTGTAATATACCTATTGTATATTACAATGTCATTAATTACTAATTAAATCGTTAATGTAATAATTATTACTTGTAATGTAAAGTCACTTCCTTTTACAAAAAATGTGTGACTCTACTCGTGTACGTGTATTTATGCACGTTATTGTACATTTGAATAAGACAATGAATAATAAATTTATAAAATATTAAATATATATTTTATATATATATAGTTTCCATCTTCCAATTGGTATCAGAGTAGTTCATTCCCATGACCTCCAAACCCTCCCACGGCTTCTCCAACTCTCCTCGCAACCTCCAAACCCATGACCTCCATTCACCCCTCTCCCACCCCCATGCATTCCAGATTCCAGTGACTGTACACATATGAAATCCCTCGCCCACTTCGCATCAACTCCTACAAACCATGACCTCCATTTCTCCCTCCCTTCACCCTCCATTTCTCCCTTCATATCTCAACTTGTTGCCATCTCCACGAATTTGATCTTTGTTCGTGGCCCACGCACTCCCACTCCCATGCATCTGCAGTCCCTCACCCACACTCATCTGTAGTCCCTCGCACACTCACATCTGCAACCTACCCCTTGTCCACATTCCCTCTTCCACTCCTCCCATTTTTGACTTGCATTATCCCTCATCTCGCCACCCTCCATTCCGACTTCCTCTATTCCTCCATGTTACACATCAAAATTCCATACTTAAGTGTCACAAGTGTTGCAAAGTGTTGTATGCACCTTACTAAGTGTCGCATGCACTTTTTCAAGTGTCACATGCACCTTACTAAGTGTTTCATGCACTTTTCCAAGTGTCACAACTCATTGACACCGTGAAAGACATTTTCCATGACCCCTAATTCATATTGGAGGAAGAAACCCATCATTTCAAGGCCAGAAACATACTTTTCACTTGGAAATTCGACCATTTTTTGATCATTTATGAAGGGTGGACCCCCCTGGAAATGCTAGGGGAGTGCCACTTTATAGGGTGGTGCCCCTTGGCCTTATTTATGGAGAACCACTACATAGGGTGTTTCCCCCTTGGCCTTATTTAGGGAGTGCCACTGGTGCCCTGTCTCTAACTTGGGGGGAGCGCCATTTTGGTTAGAGGAAAATGTGGTGAATCTCGCCTTTTCTTAAGGGACAAATTTGAAGAAATGAGATTGCTTTGGGTTTAATCCTATCCTATGGAAATATCTTAGGATTAAATCCCAACTCATGGAGCCATATTCGCAACCACTTCCCTTATTATCTCACGATAGTTGAGCCTCCCAATCCTATAAATTGAAGGCATTTCCAAGGTGAAGGGGGGAATATTTTAGGTGTTAAACCTTTGATCATAGGGGAAGGAATCCATGTGGTCATCATCATTTTGATCTCAATAATTTCATGCAAGAGGCTGGATGAGAAGAAATTGAAGAAGGTATTGCAACGTCAGACATGGCTTGTAAGTGCTTGTAACTTGTTTTTCAAATTAATATTAACTTAGCATATTCCTTTCTCTATTGTGTTCATGATAGTGTCTATACTTAAGCTAAATCAAGTATAGATAGATCTGTTTTTTAAGTAATGAAATCCAGTAAAAGTAGAAAGGTTTTATCTTGTATTGCAGGTCTCTTTGATCTTTGAAGGAATTGTAACAACGAGTAAAAAGGACAAAGAAACGAGGACAAACTTTAGGAAACAGGTGTGTCTTCCTCCTTCTGTCTATAGGATAATTAACTAGATCTATAAGGAAAGTAGCAACCATTTTTTTACTTCTTTATTTGGACGAAATAAGGGGTCTTGGTCCAAAGGGGACCTTAACCTGTATGCAGGGTAAGATTCCTCATAACAAAAAAAATGGCAAGTCCATTGGGGAAGGACTTTGACTAGTATTTCCTTTGGCTCATATTGAATCCTTGCTTGTGATTAGATATTGTTTGTTTGATTCTTGATTCTGAGTTATTTCCCCTTCCCTCTTATTTCTTGAAGATTTTATAGAGTCATTGATTGAGTCTTTTCTGAGTTTAAGCTTTTTGGAAGCCATTGATTGAGTCCTTCTCTCCCTTTAGAGAGTGACACCCACCAAGTGATCGATCTGATACCATCGTCAGTTGATCCCACTCTCCTTTTAGAGAGTGAAGTCGATACCACTCACATTTTCCTTGTTAATACTTATTCTACCATACAAGGGGAATTTCTCCTCCTACTTTTGAACCTACTCCAAGTAATGAGTCCATTCGTTTCGATTGGAAATGGACAACCGGACCTCGTCTTCCTTCCTACTTACCTTTACAAATCTTTGTTCAGTTTTGTGGTAGGATAATCCCTCAAACTATCATAGATGAAGGTGCTTCCATTAGTATTCTATCCTCAACTGCTTGGCAAGCTTTGGGTTGTCCTTATCTTGTGTCGGTCACCCATAATATGTTATCTTTTAACAAACGATTCACTCGGCCTTTAGGAATCCTTTCTCAATTACCCATTACTTTAGGAGGGAAAATTGTCTATATTGATGTTATGGTAGTTCACAACCCTTTCGATTTTACTTTTATCCTTGGACGAGATTATGTCTACACCATGAAAGATATCGTGTCCACTCTCTTTCAAGTGATATCTTTCCCTTATAATGGAAACATTGTGACTATCGATCAAATTTAGTTTGTTGATCCTCATTTGAATGTCAGTCACCCTCCTTCCCTAAATGGTCCTTATATGGAAGTGGTATTGACCCCGCCATAGGTTAATTATGTGGCAACATGTCTCATCCATTCAGTGCCAGATGAGGCTTCTTTCTACTTAGATCTGGTATTTGACATGGTGATCTCTTCAATAGGGCTATTAGAGCATGATCTCCTTACCCCTATTGTGGCCCTCGATATGTATTCCTTCCAGAGCGTTGTTCTTTCATCCAATGAAGATCTCTTGGAATCCATGATTGAGGCATGTCCCTTGACATGTATTCCTTCTAGAGCATTGTCCTCTTGGAATACATGATCAAGAAGAGGTCATGAGAATAGTTTTATTTTAGGTTCCAAGCTCATAAAAAAATGAAACCAGAGTCAAGCACAATTATTTTTTCTATGTCAAGATCGTAAAAAAATGAAACAGAGGTCTAGGAATCGAACCCATAGGTTATGAGAATAGTTCTTTTCCTATGGTAATCTCATTAAAAAATGAAACAGATGCCTCTCCTATTGAGTCAAGTCTTTCATTAGAACTCGTACCTGAACCTTCATTTCATCCACCTAAGTCAGTTGATCCTCTTTCTTCCTCCCTCTCTAGTGAACATTTTCCTATTAGTAACCAAGAGTATATTGGGTATAGACATTGGTGATAGGAGAACATTCGGTGAATGAAATTAATCTTGGGGGGAATGTATCCAACCTTTGGACATCATGTTGTAGTTAAGTCACTAGCTTTTCAGCTGGGGGAAAATTACCAACCACCCATGGGTACCACTCGAGCATAGTTCTTTTTCTATTTCAATCTCGTTAAAAAATGAAACAGATTGATTGCTTAATGGTTGTGCTTGCCGCTACTTTGTGCTATCTTCAGTCTCACTTTCTTATAGCCATTGCAATTATGATTCACGCTAGTCATTCACATCACACTACTTCCATTTTGCAGTAACACTCTAGAGAGACACAATGTTAAGAGTGATCCTCGCTTGGAGGTCATTCCTATCATAACATAGTAGTATTTTATAGAACGAGCTTAGTCTTTGTTATTTCTCGTGCTCATAAATACTTGAGAATAGGTTTTTCGATATTAGTCTTTGTTCTTTCTCATGCTCATAAATACATGAGAATAGGTTACCAAGATCAGTATTTGTTATTTCTTGTGCTCATTAATACATGAGAATAGGTTACTAATTATACTTTTATCTCTTTTTTGGACTCGTAAAATCTATACAAAAAAGGAACTCTTTGGAGTCTCCTTTAAGCTCTTTTTAGACTCCCTAAACATGAAAAGATTGTAGAGTGATCGTGTTTCCTTTCACACTCATTAAAATGTTTGAAAGGGAATATTTTGAGCGGTAGTTTATCTCTTTTTTGGCCTCGTGAGACTAATTATGAAAAAGGAATACTCTAGTCAATCATGACTAGAAGAGTTCTCCTTTGTATTGTTTACCACTTTTTTTGGGTTTGGGAGACTAAATTTACAAAGAAGTCACCCATGGAGTCATCTTTAAGTTCTTTTCAGACTCTCTAAACATGAAAAACCACCTATTTTACCTTCTATGGGCTCATAAAATTATGCATTGAAGGACCTATGTGGGACCAATCCCCAAGACCCATACAGGACCTAACCCCTCCTTCTCCAGGTTCATTAAACATATTTTGAGGGACTCATCAAAGATGAGATACACCGAGCACATGTTATCCTCCTCAAGCTCGTTAAAAAACAAAGAGATACTCACCAATCATGGTGGGGGCTAAATTGAAAGAAGTGGGTCAAGTTTTTTCGAATCCATTATGACAGCTATTGTTGTCACCCTTGAACATGGCACATGTTATTGTCTCATCTTATAGTTGGGTAATATGCTTATCTCTAAGTCATACCAATTCCATGTGTCGTTATACTTTTTAGTTCCAATCCAAGAGTTCTCTTATTATCATCACATTATGTTCTTGATACTCATTGAGTCAACACTGTCAATTCATTGGTCGTGCATCACAATGTTCAAGGTAAGTTTCACTTCAAACCATCTATCTGGAGTATTACCAGTGTCCATTCCTGTTTCATTCCATACTCATTTAATCCACCATATTACATCACTTTCATGTTTCAGTTTCGTTTCGATGATGGGGATACATCATGGCCCTCCTTCGACGAGTCTTTTCCTATTGACTTTGTCACATCATCCAAGAATTAGTCTTAGAAACTAGTTATTACCTTGGGACCTGCATGCCTCAATGGTAGGACTCCTCGCTTCTGACAGTAGGTTTGTACCATTGACCTCTAATAGGATGATTCCATGAATGTTCAACCTCAACTCATTTATTCACATTCATTGGAATGTACTAAAGGTACCTTGGGAATCATTGTCATGATTGGTGATTTCCCTCTCACTTGTTAACGGTATACCTCAATGATCGGTAATAAAGTGGTTTCTACCATGTTCGACATCAAGTCATCTATTCACATGGCTAGATTCATACCATTTCAGGATCAAGACAAATACCTTGGGTTGGGCGCTCACCTTGTTATATTCTTTTCTTGTTTAATATACATGTTGGTGATCTTATTGATACATATACTTCCACATAGATCCACATTGTATTGATCCATGGCTATGTTTTGTCTTCTCATAGCTCCATTGTGTATTTTTTTGTGGTTGGGATCAGTTCATGTCATGGAGGTACAGATCCACATTATATCTCTAGTGGCCATATCCTTAGTCAGTATTCTCTTGGACCATAGTGTATTGGTCGGTGACCATGCTTTGAGTCAACTTGTATTCTGAGCATAGGTATGCCTACCTCGGGAATGAAGCATATATTTATATTGTTTGATGGTTGTTTGTATCTTATGCAAGGTTATCCTACTCCAACACCTTTGCATTGAATAATTTGTAAAGTTTTTCGGCCATCTCTCTATTGAACTCACACTTTAGGGGGCATCTGTTACACCTCAAAATGCCACACTTAAGTGTCGCAAGTGTCACAAAGTGTCGTATGCACCTTACTAAGTGTCGTGTGCACTTTTTCAAGTGTTGTATGCACCTTACTAAGTTTCACATGCACTTTTCCAAGTGTCACAACTTGTTGACACTGTGAAAGATATTTTCCATGACCCCTAAGTCATATTGAAAGAAGAAACCCATCATTTCAAGGCCAGAGACATTCTTTTCACTTGGAAATTCGACAATTTTTTTATCATTTATGAAGTGTGGCACCCCACTGGCCATACTAGGGGAGCACCACTTCATAGGGTGTTTCCCCCTTGGCATTATTTAGGGACCACCACTAGTTCCCTATCTCTAACTCAGGGGGAGCACCACTTTGGTTAGAGGAAAATATGGTGAATCCCACATTTTCTTAAGGGACAAATCTGAAGAGATGAGGTTGTTTTGGGTCGAATCCTATCCTATTTAAATATATTAGGATCAAATACCAACTCATGGAGCCATATCCTCAACCACTTCCCTTATTATCTCATGGTGGTTGAGCCTCCCAATCCTATAAATTGAAGGCATCTCCAAGGTGAAGGGGGGAATAGTTCAGGTGCCAAACCTTTGATCCTAGGGGAAGGAATCCATAAGGGAATCATCATTTTGATCTCAATACTTTCATGCAAGGGTTTGGATGAGGAGAACTTGAAGAAGGTACTGCAACGTTGGACATGGCTTGTAAGTGCTTGTAACTTTTTTTCCAAATTAATATTAACTTGGTCTATTCCTTTCTCTATTATGTTCATGATAATGTCTATACTTAAGTTAAATTGGGTATATATTTATCTAACAAAATCTATTAGAAGTAGAACAGTTTTCTCTTGTCTTGCATATCTCTTTAATCGTTGAAGGAATAGGAACAACGAGGAAAAAGGATAGAGAAACAAGGACAAACTTTGAGAAATGGGTGTGTCTTCATCCTTCTATCTATAGGTTAATGAACTAGATCTATAAGGAAAGTAGAAACCATTTTTTTACTTATGTCTTTGGACCAAAGAAGGGGTCTTTGTCCAAAGGGGAGATTAACTTGTCTGCAAGGTAATATTTCTCATAACACTCCATTCTGACCTACCCCTCGTCCACTCCTCCCACTTCATTTGTCCAACTCTTTTCCAACTCCTCCTACTCTACTCATCTGATCCAGGTGGATATTCGTGGCCACCCACCTTTTCCGACTGGCTCAAAACAGTTTTCTGGCAATTTTGGCAATTTACTATTTTTAGCAGGTTTTAACTTCCGGGGCCATTTTGAGGGCCTAAATGAAGTTTTTTTGAGATCTAGGTTCTCAATGATAGTCAAAGGCATAATTGATCCCCCAAAATGAATCTCCTCGACAATACCTTTCCAACAAGCTATCACACGCCTAAAATGGAGATCGTATGCAAAAGTTACGACCCCGGGAAGTTGATGTACTAACTTACCCAAACGGGGCCCACATGACTTTTGGCGCTTCATCTCCTAGGGTTAGGTTTTTGGATGTCTATGACTTTTTGCATTCTCCTCTATTGTAAAAATGCCTCTAGAGTTTCATTGTGATCATCTTCTGACGGATGTGAGTAGCAGCCACACCTCTTCTCAGAGATAAGCTACCAGCGCCCTAGCTAGTTTATTTACATTCTGTCTGTAAGCATATTTTAGTCATTTGTTATTAATGAAATGAAGTCTTATTTCCACTGCATCTATGCGTTTATGTGTATTTTTGTATTGCATTGTGTTTCTACATAAATCTGGATCACCGTCCCATCCGCAACCAACATCGACCCTCAGCTTACCTCCCTCCTATATTTGTCCTCCATCCACCCTCCATTCACGTTCCTTTCCTCTTCCTCTCTCATTATCCCCCTTCTCATTTCTCATTTCACCCTCATTCGCCCCTATCATATCCATTCTCCACCCTGCTTCCACCCTCCTTTAAACTTCTTCATTCACCCTCCTCTCCCTGTGGATCCATTCATCCTCCTCCATGATTTTCACTTCATCCAAACCCTAGAACCTTAATTCTCCCTCCTCCATGATTTTCCTTCCACTTGATACCATACCCTATATTTAATATTAAAATATTAAATATGTATTAAAATATTTAATATAATAAATATTTAATACATCAACTTCAATATGAGCAACACGAGGAGAAAGCTGGGAGAAGCAAAGAAAATATAGAGGACAAAACTTCCCCCACGTTGGAGCTAAGTGAAAACTCTAAAGAGTTGTTTGCAGGCCTTAGAAATCAAGTAAGTACTATGCTCGATGCCAAAATTGGAAAACTAAACGAGGAACTAGTGGATTACAACAAAAACTACCATGAAATGAGATTAGAGCTCGAATCAATCGCAAACGGAAGTAGAATCTCGAGTAACTCAACTTCACGGTGGGGGCCTCACCAATCACATTAATCACATAACATGGGGACATATAATAATGGCATGCCAAAGGTGAATATTATTGTTCCATAATTTGATGGATCGGATGAAAGAGAAGAAACAAGATGGGTAAATAAAATCGAACATTACTTCAGGTATTACAAAATTTCTGATGATGAAGAAAAAATTAATGTTGCATATATACATTAGGAAAAGGATGAAAGTATCAGAATCCATAACCATGAAAAGCGCCACTAGAAAGGCACATTGAATCCTCGTAATAGGGGCGAGCAGCCTACAATCCGCCCATCCAATGGGACATCTCTCACGTTTAAATATCGTTCCCGATCCTGGGACACTTTCTACTGTGATTGTCGTCAAATGACGGGAATAGATAGATAACGAGCCAATGTCGAGTTTGAAGAAGATAACAATATTAAAATCATTGCACAAAACTCCACAGGAACATTTTCGGGCCAGTATGATGACGATGGAAGAGAGGGGGAGATCCCTACCATTCGATGGTTAAAGAAACATGAATGGAATTTTGAATAAGATAACCATTTGGTGTCAACTGTAAGTGTTAATACAGTGTTTTATTTCTCCAATACCAACCTCGGGAAGTAGAGAGTTTATCAGAGAATATTGATATATGTGAATCAGATGATTGATAGTGTGGGGAGAAGGTTAATTGTTTCAGATTCAATACTCAAATTGAATATTATCTCACAACATTTACATTTCTAGACAATATTATTGTTGTTCGATGTATACAATATTATCTCCAAATCAACCAAGGACTCAATTATTCCAATCAAATTATATGGAATTCCAGTTTCACATGGAATCATATCGATCAACATTTAGAGGACTGTACATATAACGTCGATTTTAGATATGAAATGATCGATATTGGTGTGAGAAACTTTGGAGGGAAAAGAGTAATTAGTAGTCCCACGGAGTAAAAAGAGGTACCCATTAGTCTTCGTGTATCAGTCAATGAGATGCCAATAGTTATGTTTTGCAAAGAAAGTGAAATCGATGATGGAGTGATGTGCCCAATGTGTCAAGAAACATTTTCCATTGAACAACATGCAAAACAATTGTCATGAAAACACCTCTATCATTCAAAGTGCACTCTCAAATAGTTTTGTCGTAGAAATTCATGTCCAATGTGGAAATATGAGCAAAAGGACTTTGTTAGCCCTGTTGGAATCCTCACCATCCATGAATCCGGTGAAAATACAGGATGTGTTATAGTTACTGATGCAATTGCTACTCCAAATGTCCAGACATATACATACACTTTCAAAAATACTGCAGAATTGATTACATTACAGGAGGGTAGACACATAAGTTATGAATATGGACGTTATGGAAACCCTACCACACAGGTTGTTGAGGAAAAAAATATGTGTTTTAGCACAATGTCTTGGCAGGTGTATTATATCCAATTGCTACTTACCTAAATCTTCAAGCATAAAATACCCTGCTCATTCATGTACAACAACATGAAATATGACATTTTAAGGATGTGCAAGCTATTTAGTAGAACACCTAATACTTGGAAACAATTGTGAATATATTTTAAAAAAAAACTTTGTAAATAGTGAAGAATCATCACTAGTTAGATGACAGAATATTCAGAAGATTTGCCTCTACTTGTTCTTTGAGGATGAAGCTTATTTTTAGGAGGGATGACTTGTAATATACCTTGTGTATATTACAATGCCATTAATTATTAATTAAATCATTAATGTAATAATTATTACTTTTAATGTAAATTCACGTATTTTTAGACAAAAATATGTGACTCTACTCTACTCATGTACATGTATTTATACACGTTGTTGTACATTTAAATAAGACGATGAATAATAAATTTATAAAATATTATATATATATATATATATATATATATATATATATATATATATATATGGTTTCTAGCTTCCAAACCCACCTACAACTATATAGTATTATTAGAATCCCTCATCCCACGGCTAGACCTCTAGTGTCCATTCAGTTCAATCCACAAATTCAAAAGGCACCCAACAACCTAGAGGAAAAAATAAAAATAAAAAGAAGAATGTTAATCCTGGATAATAGATTGTAACAAATAATGACAATGTTGTTGGGAGTAAGAAAGAGAAGATAAAATTCCCTTTGCAATATTTTCCAAAGGGACCATCTTACTCATCAGTGCCCCAAGATGGATGGATTCCAACATTACATGGCTCAATGTGAATCCCCACAACAACATGCATCCCTTACCAATCCCTTTCCTCCTCCACAGCAACAAATGGTTGCTACAAACCCTACACCCCCACAAGGGGGAAACTAGGGAGACCCTTTGCAAGGGGGTAGTACATCAAGTTGTAACATCTATATGTGTGATTAGGACATTCATATACATACCCAAACACGTAATTATGGTGCTTGAAATACTAGACCCTCTAAAAATGAAACATCTACATCGCAACCCAATGGTCCTCTTCAAATAGAGAAGTCATGCATTGAGACGATGTCTCACCCCCTAAAGGGAATTTTACGAAGTGCATAACCCTAATTCCTAAGATACTCTCAGGCACCTTGTGCCATGTTCATCTTGGAAGTCCTTCAAAGCTTCTCAATGCAACATAAGGAATTGTTCAATGTTATTGGTAGTATAAATCATTTAGATGCTTGATTACAAATGTTTAACCTTGACCAATCTAAGCCTAAAATTCCTCACCATGTTTCATTTTAGATTCAAGTATCTTCAGGTGGCACAAAAATTTGTAGGTGTGTGGTTGATGAAGGGGCTTCTATGGGTGTCATGTCTTTTTCAAATTGGAGAGATTTAGGTTATACCAAGCTTGTTCCTTCGACCACATTTTTGAAAGAATTTGATGGTCATTCTTTTAAACCCCATAGAACTATCCCCATTTTCCCAATCAATTTGGGAGGTAAAAGTGTTTGAATAGAAGTGGAAGTTTTTGATTATCCTCTAGATTACAACCTCCTATTGGGATGAAGTTGGACTTGCACAATGAAAAAAATCATGTCTTTTGGGTTTTGGGTGATTACATTCCCTCACAAAGGAAAGATAGTCATTATCGACCAATTGGCTTATTGTGTTCCTGATTCTAGCTCCAACCTAGGGATAAATGTCTCATTTTTGGGTGATTCCAAGATTTCATTTGAAAGCATTAGCATTGGGATGTTTAAATATTCATCTCTCATGGACTCCTTTAGGTCCCTCCCTCCAACGGTTTGTTACATAGCCTCTTCACCTATATATGTGATTTTGTCACTTGTCATTTACTCTATGTATCCTTTCCAAACATCACATTTGGAGGAGAGCTATGAATCCTCGCACTCAACTCCTTTTGAGTCATCTTATGTTGGATAATATCCATGGTTTATGCCAAATCCTTTACCTCTCAATATGGAGGTTGGATATGTAATTCATGCTTGTCTTTGTTTATGACCAAGGATACTTATTAAGCCATGCAAATGGCCTCCATAAAATTTGTTCATGATATCCACCCCCACGAGGAGTATGAACAATTTTCATCGCCCATATAGGCCCTCAACCTGCAAGATACCAGATATATAAAATATGCAGAACAGAAATGAAATGCTAGAAATGACAGAATAACAGTAAAATATCCAGCATAATCTTCACAATCCACAGAAATGATATACGAAATAGCAACAGAAATAGAACTTTGATTCAGATAGCAATGTTCACAGGCCTCTTCGAGGGGGCAACCTCTAGTCGAGCAACGCTCTGTTACAATAATCTTCAAGCTTGGTTTCTCATACCTTCGCCTCTTATTTATACTAAATATGTCTATTAAGAGAAGCATCTAGAGGAAGATCCTTCTAGAAGCGGAAGCTTCTATTAGGTCTTCTTACATCCGCCTTATTCTATTTTATTAAAAGGCCTTATTAATATTGACCTTTATTACATCCGAATACATTGATCTACCTATGTGCGGGTTAGGAACTTAACATGTCCGCCCCCTTAAAAACAGCTTTGTCCTCAAGGCTTGAGATGTGGAAACTGTTGCAGAATGGTAGTTGGTTCCCAAGTGCCATCTGCTGGAGTCATGCCTTTCCACTGTACTAGCACTTCCTTGATGGTTCTCTGATGCAGGAGATGCTCACGCTGGTCCAAAACTGCTTCTGGTTGTAGCCAAATGGAGCCTTCTTCAGCTAACTCTGGAAGGTTAGTTTGAATTTGGCACCTGGTTCCAACCACCTTCTTCAAGCATGAAACATGAAAAACAGGGTGTAGCTTCGACTGACTGGGCAGAGCTAACTGATATGCGACTTGTCCCACACGCTTGAGAACTATGTAAGGGCCATAGAATTTGGGTGGTAGCTTCTGACAATGCTCGGCCTTGAGGGAAGTTTGCTTATATGGTTGCAGTCTCAGAAACACCTGATCCCCTTCTGCAAATTGACGTTCAGAGCGACCTTGATCTGCTTGTTGCTTCATTTGATTATGTGCCATGAACAAGTTCTCTTTAAGGGTACGAAGGATGTCCTCTCGAACGGTAAGTGTTTGGTCAACCGCCTGGACCTTCGAGGTACCTGGTAAGTATGAGAAAACTGAAGGTGGCTTCTGTCCATATACTGCTTCAAAGGGAGTCATGCGAGTGGTTGTATGGTATGTAGTGTTGTACCACCATTCGGCGAGGGGTAACCATTGAACCCACTGGTGTTGTTTTTCAGAGGCAAAGCACCTCAGAT
>ML782161.1:681079-719050 GCA_009831015.1 Picea engelmannii
ATGATGATGTCATCTTATTACATGATTCCTTGATCACATGTATAGACTAAATATTGAATAGATTAATGCTTTTGTTGTGATTGGTTTGTGTTGTTGTGATTGGAACAATGCAAGAGCATCAGAACAGAGCGAGGAACAACAGAGATTAAAGGAGAGCGTTCATAAGGTATGTACTTCATCCATTTCTCTTAGTTCCATTCAATAATTAGATCTAGGGAAAGAGTAGTATTCTGTCACGTTTTGTTCTAGATCCAGGTGGATCTTGGGGAGATTGGTTAGTGTCCGCACCTACGAATTTATCCATAACAATGACCCAAGTATTCTACTTCGGAGGCACCAAAAGAACAGGCGTCATTTATGGAGGCATCACGAGAGGCAAGAGTAGCACTGAGTTGTTTCACTTCTTGTTGGGTCTTAAGGAAACCATTTTCCAAGGTGTTGATGCGAGAGTCTAGTTCTTGGCCACGGGTATGGGCCATGATGATGGGTGAACTGGAAAGGCAGCGGGCGGGGTTAGAAATTTTTGCAGAAAAATGATATGGATGAATGTGACAAGGGGGAAGAGATGAGTCTAATGGAATAGGTCTCAAATAAGAGTGAAAAAATGGGAGCGGGCGGGGTCAGAATTTTTTTTACCGAAAAATAATATGGATGAATGTGACAAGGGGGAAGAGATGAGTCTAATGGAATAGGTCTCAAATAATGGTGAAAAAAATTCCAAACTTTTTTTTTTTTTTTTTACAGCTGCAGGGCTATACTTTGGTCTGAAGAATGCTGCAATTCTAAAATCCCCAAATTCTGAACCAGAGAGTATTTACTTAGCAATGCAAACACAGATGCACGTCAATAGATCTCGCTGGTTTAATTTGTTTATGTTGTTGTTTATATTTCCCGAGGGTTAGGTATTCAAGGGTTCTACAGACAAGGGTTTGCCCTGTGCTATAGCTCTCTGATATACGTGTGGGGTCCAACAGTAGTACTCGGCCCAATATCTCAAGGCACTGACTAAGGAGGATAGACTGTACCCTTAGCCGTACTACCTGACTACCCAGGTACTAGAGAGTATCTTCCCGAGTGCTGTTCTCGGTGACACTATAGCAGTCCGGCGACCGATAGGTTTATCTAAAGAGGGCTTCAGGAATCTAGGTCGATCCGTACACAGGTGTTGTCTGATGCGCTACCACTCGAAGGGGTACCAACAGGGGTTACAAGGGTGGCCAACAGATGTGCACTTAAGAACCACTTGTATTTCTTGCGTGTATGAATCCCTCAACCGTGGGTTTATGCGCGTAACGACAAATCTCTGTGGCTTAAAGACGTCGGAATACGTCTCTACCCTGGAAAAAAATACCCACAATTTCTGCCAAGGAAAGTGCTCTAATACCACTTGCAAGATACCAGATATATAAAATATGCAGAACAGAAATGAAATGCTAGAAATGATAGAATAACAATAAAATATCCAGCATAATCTTCACAATCCACAGAAATGATATACGAAATAGCAACAGAAATAGCACTTTGATTCAAATAGCAATGTTCACAGGCCTCTTCGAGGGGGCAACCTCCAGTCAAGCAGCGCTCTGTTACAATAATCTCCAAGCTTGGTTTCTCATACCTTCGCCTCTTATTTATACTAAATATGTCTATTAAGAGAAGCATCTAGAGGAAGATCCTTCTAGAAGTGGAAGCTTCTATTAGGTCTTCTTACATCCGCCTTATTCTATTTTATTAAAAGGCCTTATTAATATTGACCTTTATTACATCCGAATACATTGATCTACCTATGTGCGGGTTAGGACCTTAACACAACCCCCCTATCTCTAGTGATTTCTTGAAAATAGTCTAGGCTTTAGACAAGGCTATCTTGGAAGTAATGACTTGTTCATAAAGACCTTGGGAAGACATGCATCATCAATCATACTTTCGTCTTGAGCTGGATAAAATGGAGGTTGGAGTCAAAGGTTTTGTCACACTTTGATATCTTGATTGGTATTAAATTCATATCCATGAACATGATGTGTATTCGAAAGGTAACATGTCGAACTATTCAAAGACTATGCCAATTGATATCTTTATGGAGCCCGACATCGTAGAAAACATCTTGATTGGAGCTAATTTGTCTTCGAATGAAGTCCAAACTTATATCGTTCTATTCAAGGAGTTTTGATGTTTTTACTTGGTCTTACAAAAAAAATTCTGGCATAAATCCTTGTTTCATCCAACATGAAATTAAGACTTACGGAAATGTTAAGCCTATTCGAAAAAAATTGCAACCAAACAATTCAAAGAAATAAATTGCCATCAAGGCGGAGGTAGAGAAATTGCTTCAAGATAGTTTTATCTATCTAGTTCCCCTAACCTAATAGGTGTCCAACCCAATTCTTGTTGATAAAAAATAGGGTACCATTAGAGCTTATATTGATTTTTGGAATTTGAACAAAGATTTTCCTAAATATAATCATCCCACGCCATTCATTAATCAAATTATTGATGATTCCACTGGAAATAAAATTTTCTCTTTTATGGATGCATTTTCCACTACAATCAAATTCAAATCCACAAACAATGTTTATCATAAAACCATGTTCATATATCCTTGGGGTATGTTTGCTTATTGAAAGATTTCATTTGGTCTCAAAAATGTTGGAGCCATGTTCCCGTGGAACATGTCTCACACTTTACATGACATTAAACACATAGTAGAGGCTTACCTAGATAACTTAGTTTCTTGGTCAAAGAGAAGAGTTGAACATCTATCTCACCTTTTCACTATGTCTGAAGGATGTTGATATTACAAAAATCAAGTGAACCCCCATAAGTGCATCTTTTTTGTTGTGGCTAAGAGATTTCTTAGATTTATTGTGACAAAGTATGGGATGATGGTGGATCCTTTTAAGGTTGAGGAAATACTTCAGTTGACTCCCCCAAGTATGATTCATTAGCTTGAAATCTTATAAGGGAAGGAAAATTTATTGGATGGTTCAATGAAAACTATGATAATATTATGAAAGGATTCATGTGCCTTTTAAAAAACGGAGTATAGTAAAGACTTCTTATTACATCTTGCCACATTTGAATAAACCATTGGTATGGTCTTGGTTTTATAAGATGGATCACAATAGGAGAATTTGATTTATTACCTTTCCAATAACATTTCCAAACCAAAATTATGATACTCCTATGTAGGGAAGTTGGCATTGGTGACAGTGCATGTTGTCTAGAGATTTAGACATTACATCCTTCTTAGGTGAACCATTATTCTCATAGATTCCAATACAATTCAATATATATTTACCTAACAAATAATCATGGGTGAGATTCAAAGTGGATTGTCATATTGCAAGAGTTTTACTTGGTATTTTCAACCTCTAAGTCCAAGAAGTCTTTGGCATTTTTCGAGTTGATGTCTGAGTTACCTAGACACATTAAGGATCGTATAGTCATTGAATCCTTGTTAGATGAACATTTATTCCTTGTTGTCTCTTTTGATTCCTAGTATGGAGATATACTTGTGTATCTTCAAACTCAATGGTTCTCTTCTCACTTGTCTCATGATGAGTGTCGGCATATTCACCACCAATCCAAAGCTACCTCGTTATCAAAAACACTCTCTATCATCAAGGGATTAACCTGATTTTGCATTGGTTCTTAGTTTATGAGGAGGATGGTAATGTTTTAAATGATTATCACAATGGAGCATGTGGCATTCATCTCTATAGGATGGAAACAACCCATAAAAATTTTCTCACAAGATACTTCTAGCCATCTATCTTTAAATATTGCATCAAAGCAGTCAAGAAGTGTCATAATTGTTAGGTCTTAGCTTAAGAAAATGTAGGCCCATCCTAATCCATTACACCTAGTAGTTATTATTGGTCTCTTCACTAAGTGGGGAGTGTACTTTATGACATGTTATTGTGCCTCGGTGTATGGCCACAAATACTACATTATTGTGGCCATCGACTACTTCACTTAGTGGGCAGAGGCTATGCCTACCTCTACAAACGATGGTAAAACAACAATGCTTTTCATATTCAATCATGTTATTTTCATATTTGGTGTGCCTCAAGATATTATTACAGATCATGGTACTCATTTTTCAAAATAGAATGATGATGGAATTGGTTTCTAAGTTGGGTCTTCATCAATAACACTCATTTCTACACTATCTCCAGGCTAATGGTCAAAAATATTGTGGAACAATCATGATGACCATCTAGAGGAAATCGGGGTGAAATTCATGCATGTCATTGATGAAGCATCATCAATCGAATTAAGGATATTTGAAGTGGAAGAACAAAGGGAATTCAGTCAGGAAAGTATATAATAACTAATAGAGATTAATAAAGAGGTTTTGAATGAATACTTGTTGAAGCCCATCACGTTGATCACACTAACCCAAAATTTCATCAAGAAAATAGAACAAGAGTTGAAGCTAGAAGTCACCACAAAAATCTGTGACGGAGAACTTGACTTAGAAAAGATGCAGTTTAGCAAGTTAGATGAAATAATGAAAAATTATGTTCTCTTGAAGGAATATCGGGATCATATGGAAGCGTAGAGGATCTCATCATTATGCTAGTTTTGTAAATGATCTGGTTTTTTTTTTCTTCATTATCTTTTTTCTAATCTGAATTGGAATATGAAAAGACACACCCTAATTTTCCTCTAACAATAGACAGATTTGGAATGTAAACAGTCCCCCCTTGTTTTATAAAAGAGGGGATTGCAATTGAAAAAGGGATTTTGTATTTTTTTTGTATCAACACATTATTTTTGTTGTATGATTTAAAGAGCAAGAGACACTGATGGAAATTTCGGAACAAGATATGTGCATTTAAGACTTTTCTTTTTCTGTATATTTTTGTTGTGTGAATGCTATAGAACATGGTTTATGAAATTATTATTTACTATGTTATTTATGTTTATACATTTCAATTATGAGTAAAACAATGGTTTAATGAGTAAATTGAACAATTAGTTGTCAATTTACTTGTTTTATTATTGTGTTAACTTATTACTTGCTTGTATGAATTAATTCTTCTGCAAGTAATGTCACCTTTCACTATACTCATTTATACCAGTCAGCTCCTGATCAAGAAAGGTTAGAATAGCTTAGAGTTGCATTTAGGATAGTAATAGACAACATTAGTGAATTTAGTTTCACATTTTAATTCATCTGAGAACATTTTTTTCTCAAATTCCTATTTAGATAATAGTTTAGAGTGGGAACCAGACCTACATACCGGTCAAAAACACCATTCTGAATGAGAGTGGGTCTAATTGGGACCTACCATCAAATGTTCTCCCTTTCCTGATTGACAAGCCAATCTGGACCCGTCAACATGTTATAATATATTTTCTTAGTATTCTTTATGGAATTTTCCTCTTGTATGATCATTGGTACATTGCAGTAATCCCACTATTGTAGGGGAGTTTTCCCTGAAAGCAATGAGCCTAGCAATGTAAATTGTAATCACACACTGATATAATAATAAAATACATCATGATTGCAGACATATAGGAAAAATGAGTATGGGGGGCTAGGACTCCATGAGAGGGAAAAGTGAGGGTGTTATAAGGCTTAGAAAGAGAGCTAAGCCAAGATTTTATTAAAATAATCCTAGACTAAGTTATAAACGTATGTGGTATATTCCCTAAGTAATAATTCATGTTAGTTTATCCTTAGTTCCTAAGGAGTGGGAAAAGTGTCCAAGTAGTGGGAAGGTGGATACATGGGTTCCACATGTCAAAAGGTTGACATGCATATATAAGACTTATTTATAATAGAAATGGTATCATTCTTTGGTCATTCTGATGAACTCAAGCTAGGTGTAAACCTGGAGAGCACTGAGACCCTTCTACACTATGAACATTGAAAATTCTAGGTGAATTCTATTGGATTTTTGTTGACAATTCTCATTAGGTTTCCCTAGGGAAGGTTGGAGCCCTGAATTGAGAATTGTGTGGGTAGGTTTCCCATTGTTTTGAGGCCTAGATGGTACTTGGAGACTCCATTATTGTAGCTGGATTTATTGGAGCCACAACTCAGATAATTCCTAGTTGGCCTACGCTTGAGCCTTGGAAGGGAAGTGGGACAACTTGAGGGACTATGGGACAGAGAAGGGAGTCCACTTCCTTGGGTTGCGTAGGTTAAGAGGAATGAGAATTTGTTGGTTGGAATTGTTGCATGAGTTTGGTACCTTGGCCTAGTTTGCTACCTGTACTGACTATTAGACCATAGTTGGCCTTCAGAAATCATTTTCCTTGGTGGATTCATAGCCCTAGCTTTGGGATGACTTGTTGTTGAGAGAAATAAATCATCAAAGTCTATGGATGGGTGGAAATTCTAAGTTCTGCAACCAGTTGGTGGATATTTCATCATAAAACATAATTGTTATGGTTTTATGGTTTACATGATTAAATTGTTGTGTATGTCCTTTATTTCATATGATGTTATGTTTTATGTGGTCAAGTATGTTGTTTATATTGTTTTTCATCTTATGTTTATATATTTTATTTCATGGTAGTATACATATGCATTCATAACAGGGAAAAATTATGCACCCTAGTCACCTTACTAGGTATAATTCCTCAAAAAGGTAAGTGGTGATGTGGAGGATGATGAGGACCCATACCAGTGACATGGACTAATGGGGTCCACACTTGCAGAGCCCACAGTGTTAGAGTTAGGGCTGATAGCATTCTAGTGGTGGGGCCTGTGAGGGATGTGGGTGGTCACATCAATAGAGGAAGTTATTAACCCAAGTGAAGCTGGTTTTAAATTGGTGCAATTACACATGTAACCAATGAACAATCGATGTGTGTCCCCCATCAAAACCACTAGTAGTAAGTAGTTATAGAACCATGCAGGGTTGTTAAACCCATGCCTAGTTGATGTCACATAATTTCTACTAGTCGTCGATATTAGATCGATGACCAGGGAAGGTGTACACTAGCGAAAGAGCACTAGAGTGGGACCTTGTCGGTCACACCATCCAATGGGGGAGTGCCAAGTGGAGGTTTTCAATAAAGTGGGACCCCCCCATCCCATCGATGATTTAGGTGGAAACTTGTGCCATGTTATCAGGCATGTATCATCCATGCCAGCAATGGTAACACATCAACAAAGATAAAGGTATAGTTAAAAAATATTGGAGCCAAAGTTTTGTTTTGTCCATAACATGAGAATATTTTCTTAGATTCAGGTGAAATTTTGGGGACAGGGTTGCAGTGTCGAGGGCCATAAAAGTGCCGGTGAGGGACACTAGTTGATTCTTCTCCAGATTTCCATAAATTGCAAATAGGGGTTTTTGAACGACATGGTAGTAGTCCATGACAAAATCCTTGTTATTGATGATATTTTAATAGTGGGTTGAGTATCAGACATGATAAAACCCAATAGATATTTTGGGTTGATTCCAAGGGGTTTGGTGATACAAAAACATGCCAAAATCCATTATTCTGAGAGACTTTTTGGAGATATTTTATATCTTCGGAGGAGGAAAAGGGATCCCAGATCATAAATCTAAAAATTGTATATTAATCAACATTTTAAAACCTCGTTGATTTAGACAAGTTTGTCTTATTGAATATTTTCCAGTTTTTCTTTGTTTGGGAGATAACCAATTTGGCTAAAAATTCAAACTTTGGAGAAAGTGTAAAAAGGACACATTTGCCAATTCCATATTGATGCAGAGTTTTTAGGAGTATCATATTTCAAATATTGAAGTTTGATGTGTACTCGTTGTCACCATTATTATATGTGCTCGATACAATGTTTTTTTGGGTTCTCCATAGATTTTCTTCTAGAAGTGGCATAACTTGGTGTCTGAGCTTAATTTCACTAAGGATAAAGGTACACAAATGGGGAAAAGTTGGAAATTTGGAGAGTCGTAACTTTCAACTCATTGGAGATATTATTCAGAGGAGATTATGTCTGAAGGCTCAAAATTTAGATTAGTGTATCAATATTCTTCATAAATTGAGATGAACGACCTGTAGCCTAATTAATGTAAATATTTACAATATGCATAATTTCTAGAATTGATAAGGTACCATAGAACTAGAAAATGGGATGTTTTCTAACATCATTACTTGAAGCACAATTCTTGCATATTCAATGTTACTTTGAGAACATATCAAGCTCGGGATTGAAGAGTAGATATGGAAGATGAAAAAGGAACCTACAACCCTGAAGAAGAAGTGAAAGGCCTTAATATCAACTTACACAATGAGGAGATAGAGTCCAATGGACATGGAACAGGGTAGAGCCAATAGATCTGGTAGATACCATGAAGAGTTTGAGAATGGAAGTGCAGAGTTATAGGGTTGATAATGAGATGTTGATAAGAGCCCGAGAAGAATAGAATCAAATTAACACTCAATTGCTATAAAGTTTGAACAACTTGCAGAGGAAAATCAATAAGGAATCCAGTACAATACATGCAACATAGCATGGATCTTATGCTAGGATGGATGATTACTAAGGATATAGGAACTCAAGAAGTGTTAATAGACATAATCATTCCCCTGGACCTTCAATCAAAAGAGCACATGCATTTTTAGAATCAAAGAGAATCCCTAGTATGTCTCATGCCAGACATCAAAGGAGAAGGCCCGAGTTAGATAGTCTACAAGGATATATTAGAAGGATTAAATCTCCCACATTTGATGGAGAGCAAAGGAATGGTGAATATGTTGAAGCCCAATTGTTAGGCATAAGAAAATATTTTCAATTTCAAAATTATTTATCAAACCTAGAAGCAAGGATTGGCATGTATCATCTTTAGGGTAAATATACCATGTGGTGAGACCAATTGAAGCAAGTTAAACATATTGATGAAAATAGGATCTCTTGGAAGAATTTTAAGAAGTAATTTTAGCAGCAATACTTGTCAGAGCATTATTATGACAAAAAGATGCAAGAGTTCTTTAAACTCAAATTGGGAACCATGTTAATGGAGTATGAAAATAAATTCTTGGAACGTTTGAGGTATGTGGGCTTCATAAAGGAAGAGAAGGTGAATATTCAAATATTCTTGAGTGCACTACCTTATTTCTACAAAGACAAAATGCAATTTGATGAGCCAAAGACCTTAGAGGAGACCATAAGAAAGGCCAACTTCTTCTATGAATAGAACAAAGATAGACCATCTTTTCATAAAGTTTGGGATAACAAGGAGAGTAATATAGATCATAGGAAGAAGTGGTATAAGCCACCATTTTTCATAAACAACCCTCAAGCATATGATAAAGGACATGTAGCACAAGGTGAGCCTAAAATGATAGATTCATTGGGGAAAAGGCCAAGACAATAGCCCATAAAGTGTTGGGGATGTGAGGGAGACCACATGTATAAATATTGTCCTCACAAAGGAGATAGAAATAGTATTGCACATAACATCCAAGATGTTGTTATAGTGGATGACATGGGTAGAAGCATACCAAGGATTTATGCATCCTTGGAAAACAAACAAACAGACCATCAATCCCACATGATTAAGGTGGAAGGTGGAGCACGAAGGAGACTTACAAGTCCAATCAGTGTGCATATTGGATAGGAAGATCAAGGTGTTAAGGAACTGATCCATTATCATGGTAAAGGTCCAGTGGGCCTACTACAATCTTGAGGATTTATTGTGGGAGCATGAGGAGGATATGCAGGAGGAGTACCCACATCTTTTTGAAGATTTTTCTATAAAAAGCAAGGTACATTGTATATATATGCATTGAGGATAGTACAAAAATAAGGGGGAGGGGAATGTAATACCCCAACATGATCCCCAAGTCGTAATGTGTATGTGTACATATGATATGTGGGTTGATGAGCTAGTGTGATTTTGGGCCAGTGAGCCTATAAGGATGAAGGGAAAAAGAGTGTATATGTTGAAAGGTGGATGAGCCTAGCAATGTAAATTGTAATCACACTTTGATATAATAATAAAATACATCACAATTGCATATCGTAGAAAAAAATAGTATGGGGTGATAGGACTCCATGAGAGGGAAAGGCGAGGGGGATAGAGGGATTATCAAGAAATTACACATTACACATAATTATATAATTATATTGGCCTCTTACAGTTGCAATATTTTTTTGGTATACCCTAGATGTCTACCATAATGCACATTATGCATTTTTTTCAACACTAACTTTCTCAACTCTTGAGAATTAAGAGCATAAACGGTGTTCATGTAAAAGAGTATTATCTTCTCTTGTAGATTGTAATATTTGTATTTCAACTATACACTATATTGTTGTGATGTTTTTCTTACTTGTAAATAATTCTAATCTGAAATTGCAGCTCCCATAATTTTTTCCTTTAGATCATAAGTACACATGATAATGGTTGTATCATGCATCTCATGCACCCTCCTATTGAGTGCATTATTCACTTCTTTCATTTACCCTTGATGTGATTTATGTAAAAATAATATTCACTGAGGAATTCCAACCATCTAATTTATCTGGAATTTAACGTAGAGTACTCAATCAAGTATTTTAGACCATTATGGTTTATTCTCCGCTCAAAAAAAATTCCCATGAGATAATGCCTCCACATCTTCAAAGCATGAACTATGGCTATCAATTCTAGGTCATGTGTAGCATAGTTCCTCTCATTTTATTTCAGCTTGTTTGACTCATAACATATGGCATGCTCATTTTGAGTAAGGACTCCATTTATCTCTTCCTTGCATTCATCAGTGCACACTATAAATTCCTCCTCTGAATCAACAATTTTTAAAACTGGTGCACTTGTAAGTAATTCCTTCAAAAGTTGAAATCTCCCTTCACACTTTGAATTACATTCAAACTGTATACCCTTCTTTTGCAGTGAAGTGATTAGATGTGCAATATTGGATAAACCTTCAATGAATCTCCAGTAATAACCAGCTAAACCCATGAATGATCTTAGATCTAAGATGTTCTTTGGTCTAGGCCATCCTTTGATTGCCTCAGTCTTTTCTGGATCCATTACTATGTCCATTGGACTGTGTCTCCTCATTGCCTAAGCAGATATTCAGGCCTTTCACTTCTTCTTTGTGGCTATAGGTTCCTTATTCATATTCCATGTCTTCTCTTCAATCCTAAGCTTGATATGTTTTGAAAGTAACACTAATTATACAAGCAATGTTATCAGAAAACATCATATTTTCCATATTTGTAATACATTTTCAATAATGGAAATTATGTATATTGTAACATAAAATTGTTAATTAGACTAGAGGTCCTTCTTAGTATGAATTTATGAATAATATTTATTCACCAATCCAAATTCTGAGCCATTAGACATAATCTCCTCTTAATCATCTTTCCAATGACTATGTTCATGCCTCATTCTAAGTTATGAGCTGAAAGTTATGGCTCTCATACCACTATGTAATGGACCCAAACTCCACGTTGAGCCACATTATTAAAATTCAATCTATGTACATACTATACTTACAAAATTCTTTCAACCTAGATCATATTTTCCATAAATTAACAACTCGGATACCATTAATTATATAACTACACATTTCCATCATTACCATGGGCTGACTTTTATAATTATAAATGTATCCCTCTTACACATTCCTTGCTAATCCGTTTAGCCCCCTCACCTTTCCCTTTAGGATACCATTAATTATATAATTACATATTTTCATCCTTGTTGAGGAATTATACCTAGTAAGATGACTAGGGTACATAATTTTGGTATCAAAGCAGAATATGTGTAAAATTCAACATGTGATCTTGGAGTTGATACACAGTGATGTGTTTGTTCCTATCCTTGTTCCATATCTAGGAGGATCTTCGTACTATGTATCACTTATAGATTATTTCTCTAGGAATACATGATTGTATTTCCTGAAGAAGAAATATAAGGTTTTCAAAAAATCAAAGAGTTTGAAGCTCTTGCAGAAAACAATATAGCGAAGAAAATATAAGTGTTAAAACCAATAATGGAGGATAGTTTTGTGGGAAAGACTTCGAGAAATTTTGTAAACAATGCATAATAGAATAGAAAAATACAAATCCATACACACCTCAACAAAATGGAGTTATAGAAATGATGAACAAGACAACTATCGATTGATTGTTTTGTAGATATAGAACATAAATTCTAGGTAGAGGCAGTAGATACATGTTATCCAATCAATCGATCACCAACATTGGCACTAGTTGATAAGAATCCTCGTGATGTGGGTGTTAGAAATAAAGAGATGTACTTGTTTTTCCATAGACAATATAGCAATATTGCCACCCAACCATAGGCACGCATCCACCCCCGAGCACCTTTAACTTTGACAGATATAATCATTCTATAAGAAAACCTTAAAACCAATAGCTAACCAAGGTAGTGTATCTATCTATGAGGCTAGCATGCCAAATAGAAATTCCAAACCATAACCAAGTCATAAAGTCCAAACCATAACCAAAGACCAAAATCCCAGTTGTAGTAGTTTTAGCTGCACTCCAAACTTGTGCACTACTAGTCTATGTGAGTTGTGAGAGTGTGTGCCAAATGAGCTCTAGTGCCCTCTTATTTATAGTCTTCCAAGTTACCTAAATGGGCAAACTTGTACTTCTGGAGAATAATAATTTAATATAAATTATTATCTTGAGTCAATTTTTCTTCTAGGGTTATTATCCAATGTTTTAGGGTTTCTCTTTCTTCCCGGAATATTCTAGTCTCGTCAAAGGTTACACGTAGAGGTGAATACCTCCCGCAGCTACCATAATATCAACACTCCCTCCTATATAGGGAGGTATTAAAGGAAATGGTCTTGAGCACAAACATACCATTCAACTGGTAGCATCATCATAGCCACACATGATATCTCATGATCACGTACATAAACTCACGAGAAACATCATCACTATCAGTATCATTTGATAACATCAACTGCATCATCTCTCGAATCCATACTCCATCTCAGTAATTGGAAATTATGATGAATAAGTCACTCACTCCATAGAGTGATACAAGGACCATTCTTATAATTCGTACATTTTTCCTAGAAGAATAATTGTTCCTGCAGATGTTGAAAGCCACACCATGGGCTATAAGGACCATTATTCTAATCCATACATAAGTCCTAGAAGAATGATTGTCCTGGACCATTTTCCCTCTGGACACTACTGTGAACTCGGGGAAAATGTATATCTTGTACCAATTTCTCCACTCTAGTCACTACTGTGAACTCAGGGAGACATGCCATTCTTCTAATTCAGACATACATCCTAGAAGAATAATTTTCCATGGTGTATCAGCAATCTATCAACTTTGACCATTCTCTACACGAAGAATGTTTGTCCACCAGAAATCTTTCAACCTAGACCATCCTCCAAAGGGAGGATGTCTTTCCACCAGCAATATATCCTTCCTAGACCATTCTTCGCCTGGAGAATTCTTTCCATTAGCACACTGACTATCCATCTAGATCACAATCATATCCAACACTAGTGGTAGTCTTTATGGAAATCAGAACAATGCCATCCAATATAACACAATTGTGTTTATTCATAGTAGTATACAACTACTATCCAGTGGTACACAACCACTCCTAGTAGCTCACGACTACTAACCAGTGACACATAGTCACAACCAGTGGAACACATCCACCATAGTAGCATGCAGCTATTGTCCAGAGACATACAGTCTCCACAGAAATCATATCAACTAATATCAACCTGCATAAAAATATCATGATACAAACTAAGTCATCTAGTCCATTCCTCCACTCACATATGTGAGATCTGGAAGAGCAACTGCCCTCAAAAAGTAAAAACATCAGCCATGGGATATATGGATTATTCTTCCCAAGCATAGAAGAATATTTTTTCCTGATTTTTGAGCCTGGACCATTCACCTAACTAGACCATTCAACTGGTACTAATCACAGTGCAACCTGGAGAGAATGAGTTTGCCCTAAGGAATGCTTGTCCCTGATTGTTTAACCAGGAGCATTCACCTAGCTGGGTCATTGTTCCAGCACCAATCACAGTGCAACCTAGAGAGAATGATTCTTCCCTAGAGAATGACTATCTGGACCATTTTCTAATGGAAATGATTGTCCTGCACCAACCTCCTATAATGGACCATTCTTCGAAATTGCTCACAACTGTGAACTTCAAAAGAATGACTTCCCAGAGAGGTGGACCATTATGCTTGACCACTACTCAGAGTGACTTCCAAGAAGAATGATTGTCCTATACAATTCCCCCACACTAGCCACAAGGGGAATCATTGTCTATGGTACATCAACAATCTATCAAACCATTTTCATTATGAAAATGATTGTCCGATCTGGACCATTTTCTAAAATAGAAAATGCATGTTCATCAGAAATATTGGGCCACTTTCCGGACTGGAAGGCGACTACCCAACCTGAACCATTTTTCGAACTGGAAAATGACTTCCCATAAATCAATAGCATATTAGTACTCCCTCCCAACCTGGGAGTAATCTCTTCCTTTTCCAATAAGGAATTCATCTCCACGAGTACCAGCTCGTCCCTTAAGTATGCAAACTTTTCATCTTGGATAGAGAATTTTCCAAAATATCTGATATCTGCTCATCTGTGAAGATATACTGAAGAACCACTTCTCCCCTCTGGACTCTATCATGGAGAAAATAATACTCAATCTCAATGTACTTTGACCTATCATGGAACATTGGGTTCTCTAGAAGCTTCACACAACTCTTATTATCATAATATATCACGGTCGATCCAACACATGATCAAACAGTCCAGAAACCATCTTATGGAGCCACATTTCTTCTGTACAAGCATCACAAGCTGCAATATACTCTTCTTCTGCAGTGCTTGAGTGCAACAGACTTTTGTTTCCTGCTAGCCCATGACATTGTGGCAAAGCTCAAACTGAAATATATACAAGCAACACTTATTTTGTCATTTGCACTCCTTTTCCAATTTGAATCGATAAATCCATGCAGTTGTTTATCATAACTCAAATGTACACAAATCAAATATCTAGATGAGTATTCTCCAAATACATTAACAAGCTAATCAATTGTTGATACAGAGATGGGTCTACTAGATCAGAGTCTCACATCTTCTTCAGATCTGTCATCATGGGAGTTTTCCATAGATTTACAATCCATCATCTTGAACTTCTGAAGAATCATTTCAATATACTTCCTCTATCATAGGAAGTTTTCACCACTTGTGTTGTACATGAGAGGCTCTGCACCAGGTTGCTTGAATCTATATAAGGTATTCTACTATCTCCATACATTGGTCTCTTTCTGGTATACCTCAAAACCTTGAGGTTGTTCTATATGCTTCTCCATCAATTACTTTGTTGAGAAGAACAGTGTTTACATCCATCTAATGTAAAATCCAACCCATGGATACTGCAAGAGATATAGTGGCTCGGGTAGAGATATTTCTGGTTATTGGAACAAGTTGTCATCATAGTCTTCTCCCTCCTTCTGGGAGAACCCTCTAGCCTTGAGCCTTGCCTTGTATCTCTCAATGCTTAAGTATTTTTCACAATTTCTCACATACATTGTTCTTCATCACATCTTCCTTACATTCATTTTGTTTAACTACTTCTAGTGGGTTCAAATTGGTTCAATTGGTTGTTCTGACTTTTCTTTCTTTCTTGGACTCTTCATTTTATTCGTCATGTTTATGTTTAATGTTGGAGTCCATGGAATATTCTATATATTGCATGCCCGTATTTCCTAAAGGCTCCAAATTTTTCCTTCTTCCATAGGAACACAAATGTAGATGGACAACCAAGGATATTCAAGGCTTCTTTTCGAAAAAGATTTCTTCCAGAGTCAAGTTGAACTTGTGTTGTTTATCATGGCTTCTACTTCCAATGAAGAACATGGACAGATAATTCATGGTATTCATAGATTCTTCAATGGATCATATCATTGGGGATTAGCTCCCTCTTAATTCCAGCTTCATGCTTGAATGAGAAATATGCATGCTCTTCTTTTGGAATTTTGTGATCACCTCCCTCCATCTGAGAGATTCCATGCTTTCATCTACTACATCTCTCTTTGGTTTCTTCAAAGTGTCACAAGCTTGTTCTGGTTTCCTTTTGATTCCTGACTTCCTTTGAGTCAGACCCCTCTGAGTCTCTTTAAGTTTCTTTCTATTTGTTTTGATTGTTTCCCATCAGATAGTTGTGTCATCCTTATAAACTTCTTCTATGACAGATTTTAATTAATTAATTACCCCTATTTCCCTCACTCACCTAAAGGCACTCCTAGAATCACTTCTAGGTGTCCCCATATCCCCTTACAAGTTTTAATGACTTTCCCCCTTATCAATTTACTAGCTGAGTTTAAATTAGAAAGTTCTTAAATGCTAGATACCTTACTAAGTTAGACTATCTGTTTTTTCCTTGTGTTTCCCCTTTCTTTTTATGTTTTCCGCTTTTTCCTAGTTTCCTAATTATTTTAGATTTCCCTCTTTCCCCTTTTTATTTAAACTCAAAAAGGCATGTGCAGAACTTACCCTTTTTCCTTTTTTCTTTTTAATGAATAAATTTTTAATTAGCATAATATAGTAAAATAATTATTTCCCCTTTTATATTTTATCCCAAAAGATTTTTATAAATCAACTTAATTGCTTACCCCCTTCTTGTCACAAGATTAATGAAGATTATCATTATTATTTATTTTATTTTATTTTATTTGATATATATTTAATTAGACCTAGACTTTATTTTCCTAGGTTGGGCGACATTTTATTAGGGGAAAAGTTTTAAAGCTTCCTTAAAACGTTATTCGTCCTAAAACCATCTAGGTTTATCCAATTATTAAATAACAACGCGACGTGCCCTTCAGGACGCACTAGGTGCTCCAAGGGTGCCACTCGCCTCTTTATGTTTCTCTTGCCCGACGTTCCCTTCAGGACGCACTAAGTGCTCCAAGGGTGCCACTCACCTCTTTCCATTTTTTCTTGCTTGACGTGCCCTTCAGGACACACCACATGCTCCAAGGGTGCCACTCGCCTCTTGACTGCCTTGGTAGACATCAAAAACCCCTGGAGTCAATACTCCATCAAGTGATCTTGTGGGAGACTAAGGGCCTCTAAGGAATAAGGCCCATGCATTATTGTCTGCCCCTTAGAATCATCGTGAGCGACTGTCACAGTCTTCCTTCACGGCATCATGGGTCTTCTCGAACTAGGTAGTCGTTAACCTACAGTTCGAGCCACGGTGGGAGTGCTAGTAGGTTGTGGCAAGGTTGTTGTCCACATCTCTCCCTCAACCTCTCTAGTAGTCGTGCGTGACCCCTCTACTCCACATGTGAGTCTGGTCGGCAAGCTATTGCTAGCCTGCATCATCAACGAATCATGTCAGAAATATATCCATAATCATATCATCTAATCAAATGCAGAAATATTATATATACAACAATCAAACCCCAATAGTCCACTCCCCGACTCGATCCGAAGTCCAAGGGGTTCCATCGATGCATCTGCATCCTCGAGGTCCAAAATCCTGCACATTCAGTAAAACCAAGTCAATAGCACTTGTCTATGTCAATGCAGCAAAACAACATGTCATCAACCCATAACACCTCATAATCAAAATCAAATGCTTAATAGTATAATAATCTATATCACTTGGAAGCAAGTGTCCTCAAAGAATAAGTTTGCTCAGTGTGCGCAAGAGCGGGATGTTACATTAACTTCCTTCGAGTCTAACACCTCTGAGTCTCTTTAAGTTTGTTTCTATTTGTTTTGATTGTTTCCCATCTGGCAGTTGTGTCATCCGTATAAACTTATTCTATGACAGATTCCACAAGGATTGTTCATATTTCACAAGGGTACCTGCCCGGAACAAGAACAATAAGAGAAAAAAGGAAATATCTATCTAGAGGAGATGTTAGTTCATCTTGAAAACAAGTATAATAAGCATCTATATCAATAGTATTCATATGCATTCAAGTATTCATTGCACCTAGAAATAATAGAACCTTTCAAAGACTGCTTTCTCAATTGGTAATGTAGTAACTATCACCCTTGATATATACAAATTTGAAACTTAACAATTTAATAAAACCTGGAACCTAAAGCCTCACTTGCTATGGAGGGTGCGCTTGTTCTTATGAATGCATTGAATCCAAGATTACATCTTGGAAAAGGTCTCTAGTACTTTCCCTACAAACACACTCATGTTTTGCTAAATGATATAACTTAGATAGCATATAAAAGTGCATACCTTTGAAACCTTGTACCGTCGTCCAACTTGTCTTCCAATATGAAACTAGATACCATCTTGACAAGAAGAGATTATAAACTCAATCAAAAGATGCAATGATTAGAACAAGCTAGAAACTCTACAATTTCAAATTTTACCACAAAATCAATTTGACCATAAGTCAACCTTTGACTTTGAATTTGACTAGTCAACCTTTGAATTTGACCCGACAAACTTTGACTTTGACCAAAAATTTAAACCTAATGTTTTTTCTAGTTGAGAGTACCAAGAGGTGCGGTAGGCTAGGGTTCACTAGGATGTCAAGGAATTAGGTAGAAAGATTCACCAGAAGTTCCTGAACACAAGGGTTAGGGTTTGTTGCAATTGCATAATTACCTAGTTGTAGTTGTAACCGGTGCCACAATGAGCTTAACAAAGAACTTCCACACTACCTTCTAGTGGTTAGAATTTCTTGAAGATGGTGTGGGCCCGTAACCTATTATAAATAAAGAGATGTGATAATTTTTCCATATACAATATAGAAATATTGTCACCCAACCATAGGCACGTAGCCACCCTCGAGCACCTTTAACCTTGATAGACAGAATAATTATAGAAACATACCTTAAAACCAATAGCTAACCAAGGTAGCATATCTATCTCCAAGGCTAGTATACCAAATAGAAATTCCAAACCATAACCAAGTCAGAAAGTCCAAACCATAACCAAAGACCGAAATCCCAGTTGCAGTAGTTGTAACTGCACTCCAAACTTGTGCACCACTAGTCTGTGTGAGTTGTGAGAGGGTGTGTCAAATGAGCTCTAGCTCCCTCTTATTTATAGTCTTCAAAGTGACCTAATTGGGCCAACTTGTACTTCTGGAGAATAATAATTTAATATAAATCATTATCTTGAGCCGACTTGTC
The DNA here is from genome assembly GCA_009831015.1 of Picea engelmannii. Taxonomy (NCBI): domain Eukaryota; kingdom Viridiplantae; phylum Streptophyta; class Pinopsida; order Pinales; family Pinaceae; genus Picea; species Picea engelmannii. The sequence goes on from ML782161.1 coordinate 700,190, forward strand.
TTCGAGGGTTATTATCCAACGTTTTAGGGTTTCTCTTGCTTCCTGAAACATTCTAGTCTCGTCAGAGGTTACACGTAGAGTTTAATACCTCCCATGGCTACCATAATATCAACAGTGTGGACTAGGAAGAAACCCTCTCTTCTACATCTTAAATTTTTTTGCTATGATGTTTATGTGCATGTTTCAAAGGAGAAAGAGAAATATGGACAATAAAGTAGAGAAATCTATCTTCATTGGTGATAAAGATGGATTAAAAGGCTACAAAATTTGGAATCTATTAATAAGGAATATTATTTATAGTCCCGATGTGATCTCCAGAGAAGTTAAAAGTGCTCCCAAACATGAAGATGAACCAAGTGAAGGAGAACTATAGAAAATAGAGTTTGAGTTGGAAAATGGTGAACATGACTCAACGGATGAAGATGAAACAGATGAGGAACCACAAACCCTGATATTGAGGAGATTTGTTTGATTAACAAGGAAAACATAAAGGTATAATCCATCTAATTTTCGTTATGCCTTTTTTTATATTCTATTGAAGATGATCCTATAACTATTAAGGAGGTAGTTGATTTTAAGGAGGGTAGGAGTCTAGAAGAAGGCCATGGTAGAAGAAATGGAGGCCTTGGATAAAAATGAGGCATGGGACTTGGTCAAGTTGCCTAATGGAAGAAAACATGTTGGTAGAAAATGGGTGTCCAAGAAGACACTCAACATAGAAGGCAAAGTGGAGAAGTACAAGGCCTTCCCAATAGCAAAAGGATATTCTCAAATCAAGGGAATTAACTTTGGTGAGATTTTCTTTCCTATTGCAAAATTGACTTCCAATAGATTTCTATTGTCTCTTGCTACAACATTTGATATTGAAGTTGAACAAATGAATGTAAAGGAAACATTCCTACATGGGAACCCAAAATAATAAATCTACATGAAACGACATGAACGGTTCATAGAGAAGAGTAGGAATGATTTAGTTTGCATGTTGAAAAAGTCCCTATATGGAATAAAGCAATCCCTTAAAATGTGGTATCAAAAGTTTGATACTTGCATACTAGGAATGGGATTTGTGAGAAGCAAGGTTGATCACTATGTGTATTCCAATCAAGTTGGTAATCATTTTATTGATGTAGTATTGTATGTTGATGATATGTTGTTGATTGTGAAACAACAAGGATATCATCAAGAAAATCAAGTCGCATCTATCCTCTAAGTTTGACAATGAACGATCTTGGTGCCGCAAACTTTATTTTTGGCATGGATATTAAAATAAATCATGCGGATAGGAAACTTTGGTTAAACTAGAGAAATTATGGTGAGACAATTTTGTAGAGATTTAACATGCAAAAATGTAAACTGATAAAGGTTCATATTGTTGTAGGTGTAAATTTATCTATAAAACGGTGTCCCAAGACATAGGAAGAGGTAGAACCATCTAGAGGAAGATCCTTCTAGAAGCGGAAGCTTTTATTAGGTCTTATTACATTGGAATTATTCTTCCTTATTTCTAGGCCAATATTGACCTTTATTACATGGAAATATATTATTCTACCTACGTGAGGGGTTAGGTCCCTAATATTCCCTCCCCCTTAAAAACATCCTTGTCCTCAAGGCTTGAGATGGGGAAATTATTGCAGAATGGTAGTTGGTTCCCAAGTAGCATTTGTTGGAGTTGTATCTTTCCACTGGAATAACACTTCCTTGATGGTTCACTGACACAGACGACGCTCATGCTGGTCCAAAACTACTTGTAGTTGTAGCCAAATGGAGCCTTCTTCGTCCAACTCAATAAGGGTGGTTTGGGTTTCGCACTTAGTTCCAATCACCTTCTTTAAGCACAAAACATGAAAACATGATGGAGCTTAGAATGACTGGGCAAAGCTAACTGATAGGCCACCTGTCTCACATGCTTGAGAACCATATAAGGACCATAAAATTTGGGCACCGGTTTCTGACACTGGTCAGCCTTGAGGGAATTTTTCTTGTCATGTTGCAGTCGAAGAAACACATGATCCCCTTTTGCAAATTGACATTCAGAGTAACCTTGATCTGCTTGTTGCTTCATGCGATTCTGGTCCATGACCAAATTCTCTTTGAGGGTACAGAGAATAGCCTCTCGAACTGTAAGTGTTTGGTCAACCGCCTAGACCTTTGAGACACCTGGAAAATATGAGAGAACTGAAGGTGGATTTTTTCCATATACCGCTTCAAAAGGAGTCATGCAGGTAGTTGTATGGTATGAAGTGTTGTACTACCATTCAGCTAGTGGTATCCATTGATCCCAATGATGTTGCCTTTCCGATGAAAAACACCTCAAATATGTTTCCAAACATTTGTTTACAACTTTAATTTGGCCATCAGTCTAGGGATGATGAGTTGTGTTGAGATGCAATTGGGTGCTTTGTAGCTTGAACAGTTCTTGCCAAAAATTGCGGGTGAAAGTTGGATCGCGATCAGAAACAGTAGAATGTGGCATGCCATGAAGCTTGAAGACCTAATCCATGAATATTTGAGCCACATTGGATGTTGTAAATGGGTGTTGAAGAGAACATAAATGAGCATACTTGGAAATATGATCAACTACCACCATAATGAATGATTTATTGCTCGATTTAGGTAATCCGACAATAAAATCCATAGAGATATCCTGCCAAATAGCAAGTGGAATCAGAAGCAGTTGGAGTGTGCCCGGAGATTTGACTGTTTTGCCCTTGTTGCGTTGACACACATCACTTTCAGCCACATAATTACGAACATCATGTTTCATACCATCCCAAAAAAAAGAACATTTGACCCGATCATAGGTTTTTGTAAACTTGGAGTGCCCAGCTATGGGTGTAGCATGAAGCTCAGAAAGTACGGTGGATTTAAGTTTTGACTGTTTACTTAAATACAAACAGCCTTTGTATTGAAGCTCCTCATTGATCCAAGAGTACCCTGGGGAAACTGGAGAATTGGACTACAATTGTTGTATCAGATGCCAACTTTTGGGATCATGTACCCATTCCTTCCGAACAACTTGGAGCCAATCTGGGACAATGAAGGAGAGAGAAAAAAGGGACTCTTCATCTTCATATTTTCGGAAAAGTGCATCAGCAACCACATTGTCTTTTCCTTTCTGGTAAATGATCTCATAATCATATCCAGAGAGCTTAGTCAGCCATTTTTGTTGCTCAGCGGAGGAGAGGTGTTGTTCCAAAAAATACTTAAGGCTTTGATGATCTATTTTAATTTGGAAGCACTTCCCCAATAGATAAGTGCGCCAAAGATCCACAGCATGCAGAATAGCCAAAATTTCCTTTTCATATATTGATTTGCCCAAATTTCTCTCGGACAGTTGTTTGTTGGTAAAGGCCAAAGGTCGACCCCCTTTGTAACATCCCCGACCATCAACCCCACTGTCAAGCAACGCTACTACGCGGAAACATTCTCATACTTATATATATAACATGCATCATATCAAATTAACACATTTAACTAAACAATATAGATCAATCACATGATTACTGCTAACATATAGAAATAATGGAATTAACAGTAATTCAGAATTGCAACGGAATACATGATAATGTTGCAAGCATCACAGACATGCATTTTAATTGAAATTAAACACATAATTACGCCAAAATGCGTATACCTATTGACAATTGGCACAATTAATCACCTTTTAATCTAAAATTTTAATCTGATGGCTAACAATTGAAGATGTTGTCATATTCTTAGTCGTCCTCCCAAATCAATGAATGTGATTTACTCTTCATAACTTCCTTGTATTTTTGAATGCATCAGTTAACCTGTTTACTTTTTAACATTTACCTAATCATATTAAGAAATTATTGTAGAACTATATGATTACCACATTTAAATGATTAACCTTTGGGATTACAGGTTTGGATTTACCGCGTGTTGTCTACGCATTTCATATTGGATCGTCAAATTCTAGTTGTTCATGCATTTCATCATTGCAGTTGCGGGAGGAAGCTTTGGCATCGCCTTTCGACGTTCATTAGCCACGGTTTTGAGTGGTTGTGCTAGTGATACTTATCTTTGAAACTGTAGTAACTCCACCAACTACATGAAAACCTTCCATGAACCTCCTAGCCTTAGACCAATCTACTCATCACGCTCAGGAGTGGGTCACCCCCGAGGTGGGACCAAGCTCCACCCTAGGCAAGGGAATCTGAGACTAGGTTGAGGTTACAGGAAAACTGCACAGAGAAACCGGAAGGATTCTCTCGAGGAGCCTTCTTATGCCCACTACTCACAAACTCTCAATCCCCACATGCTTGTTCCACCCAGGAGTATACACTTTCACAAGCACAGTCCATCGGTTCTTCACCGCCCTCTCTGGGTCTTGGCAACAAGTTGGATCAGGAATTCTCAGAGCTCTGTAGCTGGTGTTGGACTCTCTCTGGGAGAAAACCGCTTCCCAGCAAACTCTCTCACCTGGAGAGAGTTTCTCATAGGCCTGAAAACCTACCTCTTCTAACACGAGTCTGACAACTTGCTTCTTCATCACACTCTTCGACTCAATTCCAACCGGGTGAGGGAAACCACAACAGCATCAACACTCAGTTGACATAAGGATGACGAACACAACATAAAATGGGCATAGGCCTGAAAATGGCAACAGCCAGACACTAAGACACAGTACACCTAGGCGATTACCCAGGTGTCGGGTTCCACAGAAGACACAGACAGTTCACGGATTTCGGGTCTCTGGTGCGTGCATGAATATTTGCAAAGGTTGAATACAAAGTCTACGGGATTCACTGGAATACACTGGCCAGCTTCATGGTTCTCATTTTCAAGATGTGTGACAAGAAAGTTAAGCAGAGGTCGATCACAGAGGTCTCACGGTTTCAGACGGAGGATTGGGAAAACTGGAAGAACGAACCCCAAACTTAGTTGATGCTTCAGTTTTTAACCACATGCGCCTAGGTCAACACTTGTCTTCCTCGAGCTGCATGCATTCCCTTTTTCACACGTTGGAGATGCATTCGTTGCCTCTCCCGGGACTTAGGATAAAAACATGTTTGTCACACAGCTTTGGAATAATAATAAAATATTATTCTCAAGGACTTAAGCCCCTAAGATTAGCCCCTCTCTCCAACCTTTCAGCCTCTTTTCCCTTACCCACCCTGTGGAATCTTAGTACCTCGTCACTCTTTCTTTGTGTTATATCTGCACGGAGTGATGTTTAATCTTTATTAATGTTCTTCATAATTACATATACAAAAACAGGCTCCTAGCATTTAACACTTAGGCTCTCCGACCTAATAAACACATAATCCCACTAGCTTATCAATACTCGGCTCACCAACCCACAAAAAATGATTTACAATTCATAAACATGATTACAACAGGGTCCATCCTTGGGGATATTACAATCCCCTCCCCTTATTTTTGCACTGTGCTCGGTGCAATTTTTACACAGCATTAGCAAGATTTTCAAAATCTTCAAAAAGATGTGGGTATTCTACCCGCATAGCATCCTCATGTTCCCAAGTCGCGTACTCATGACCGTACCAGGTCCACTGGACCTTTACAAGCACTATGGATCAATTTCGGAGTTGTTTTCTTTTCTAGTCCAATATGCGCACAAGATGCACTTGCAGGACACCTCCTTGCTCCACCTGAATCACATTTCAATCGATTACATGATTAGCATCAGGTATATATTTCTTAAGCAATGAAACATGAAACACATTATGTACAGTCATGGATGCAGGTAATGCAACCATATATGCAACTGGCCCAATCCTTTCTAGGATTTCAAATGGCCCACAAAATTTGGCTGCCAACTTGGAGCAGCTTTCCAACTTCAGGGAACTTCTATTGGCTTTTACTTTCAAGAAAACATGGTCACCCACTTTAAACTCTCTGTGGGTTTTTTTCTTATCAGCATAACTTTTCTGCCTCTCTTGGGCAGCCTTTAAATTCTGCTTAATTTTTAGCAATTGTTCTTTCATTTCCTTAAGCAACTCTAGCCCAACCACTGCTCTATCAGTTGGATTATCCCAGCTTACTGGAGTATTTCACTTTCTGCCATAAAGTGCTTCAAATGGGCTCATCTTCAACAATGCTTGATACCCATTATTGTAGGCGAATTCTACCAAGTGTAGGTAGTATTCTCATTTCGATGGTTTGTCCATCACATACATCTCCAGTATGTCTTCTATCACTCGATTCACTCGCTCTATCTTCCCATCAGACTCGGGATGATTGGTTGTGCTAAAGTTCAGATTCATTCTAAACCCCTTGAATAACCCTTTCCAGAAATTTGAGGTAAATTTCAGGTCTCTATCGGACACAATTGTCTTTGGAATTTCGTGCAATAGTGTTATTTCCCTCATAAAAATATCAGCAATGTTAGTTGCCTTGTGAGTATTCTTTAGCAGAATAAAATGGGCAGATTTTGTAAGCTTGTCCACCACCACCATGATCGAATCATGTTGTTTGTCGATTCTAGGAAATCCTGTGATAAAATCCATTGTCACTACTTCCCACTTCCACTCAGGAATGGGTAAAGGTTGTAGCAATCCTGTTGAGTGTCTGTGCTCAGCTTTAACCTTCTGTCACTCCATACATCTAGCGATGTATTCAGCATTCTCTTTCTTCATACCTGGCCAAAAGTAATGGCTCTTGACTGCTACCACATTTTTCTGATATCCAGCGTGCCCAGCATAAGGCACATTATGCAGTTCATGAAAAATCATAAGTTTCAAGTCCTGGACATTAGGTACATAAGTTTTGTTGTTGTACAAAAGTATTCCATCAGCTTCTAATTTATAATTTTCCACTTTATGTGGCATCTCACCTTGTTGTAGCTTTGCTACCAAATCCTTGTACTGCAAATCTGCATTTGCAGCTTCCAAAAATTTTCCTTGATATCAGTTCGGTACATGATAATGGTTGTAGCATGTAATTTGTGTACTCTCATGCTAAGTGCATCAGCCACTTTATTCTCCTTCCCTTTGATATGATTTATATCAAAATCGTACTCACAGAGAAATCCCAACCACCTATTATGTCTAGCATTCAAGGTTGGTTGATCAAACAAATACTTCAGACTGTTATGGTCTGTCCTTAGTTCGAACCTCCTTCTCATGAGGTAATGCATCCATTTCTTTAGAGCTTGTACTATGACTGCCAACTCCAAATCATGAGTTGCATAGTTATTTCCGTTCTCTTTCAACTTCCTGGATTCATAACATATTACAAATCCATTCTAACTGAGGACTCCTCCCAATCCTTCTTTGCATATGTGCACACCACGAAATATTCATTCGGATCTGCAATCCTCAAGATTGGAGCACTGGTTAACAGTTGCTTCAATCACTGGAAGCTTCTCTCACAATCTTTTGTCCACTGAAACTTCTTCTCCTTCCTTTGCAAGGAAGTGATAGGGTGAGATATCCTTGAGAACCCTGTAATAAACCTTTTGTAATAACCAGATAGACCCATAAAGGATTTGACTTCTGTCACGTTCTTTGGCATTGACCATTCTCTAATGGCCTCAATATTCTCGGGATCTACAGTTATCCCATCCTTCGAAATAATATGCCCCAAGTAATGGATCTTCTCCTGATAAAACGAGCACTTTCTCAACTTGGCATACAGTTGGTGCTCTCTTAGCACCTGCAACACCATCCTTAGATGTTGTTCATGCTCTTCCTCTTACTTGGAATACACCAGGATGTCATCCAAAAAGACTATGACAAACTTGTCTAGATAGTCCCTGAATACACCATTCATCAGGCACATAAAAACAACAGGTGCATTTGACAACCCAAATGGCACCACTGTGAATTCATAGTGACCATACCTTGTTCTAAAGGTGTTCTTGATGATGTCTTCATCCTTTATTCTTACCTGGTGATATCCTGATCTAATATCTATCTTCAAAAATATATTCTCATCCTTCAATTGATCGAAGAGGTCATCAATCCTCGACAGAGGATATTTGTTCTTTACAGTTACTTTATTCAATTGTCTTAAATCAAAACACAATCTCAATGTCCCATCTTTATTCTTCATGAATAGGACTGGGGCACCCCAAGGTGACACACTTGGGCATATATACCCCTTCTTCAGAAGCTCTTGAAGCTGCAATTGTAGTTCTTTTAGCTCTGGCGTACTCATTTTGTAAGGAGCTTTCGACACGGGAGCGACTCTAGGCATCAAGTTTACAGAGAATTCAATATCTCTTTTCGAAGGTAGTCCGGGTACCTCCTAAAATACATATTCAAACTCCTTTAGTACCGCATGATATCCAATCTTTGAGACCTCATCCTTATATGCTTCCTCCACATGGAATGCAAATAATTGACATCCTTTCCTATAGCACTTCTTCAGTTGCATTGCTGATATTTCTCTGACAGCAACAACTCTAGGAATTCCTTGGACTGTTTTCTGATTTCCTTCCTCATCCAGGCAAGTGAATGCCTTGTTATGACAATCCAAGATGGCATGGTGTTGGTCCAACCAGTCCATCCCAATTAGACAGTCATAAGAACCTAAAGGCAGAATGTTAAATTCATCCTTTGTGCTCAGTCCATTCATGTCCACTGGACATGACTTAACTAACTCAGTGACTTTCCTCTTGGTCCCTGTAGCCAGCTACACTAACCAAGACTTTTCATGTTTTCTTCTCGACAATTGAAAACTTTCCACCACTCTAGGATCTATATAACTATGGCTAGCCCCCGAATCAATTAAAATAGTAAAGGCATGGTTGTTGATCATACCTTCCACTTCAATCATGTGCGACTGATATTTAGCTTGTTTGTTGTCAAGGGCTGCGTAGATCCTTGGCATTATACTGCCCATGTCCTCCACTGTTTCATCTTGCTGAACATTATGGGAAACTATCACTTTGCCATTTTTATGGGGACAATCCTTGTACTTGTGGTTCCCCTGACAGCCCCAAAACTGAATGTGCGTCTGTCTTGGCCTTTTTTCCCCTATGTCATCCATTCTTGGCTCTCTAAACGATGGATGTCCTTGAGGATTGTTCCAGAAAAAGGGTGGCTTAGTTCCCTTCTTACTCTGATCCATCTAGAATTTCTTCTTGTCTTCCCAAGCCTTCCGGAAAGTAGGCTTCTCTCTTTGTTGCTCATATAAGCATTTCACTTTTCTTATCGTTTCTTCCATAGTTTTTGGGTCATCATACCAAATCTTGTCCCCAATGGAAGGTGGCAATCCACTCAGATACCTTTGAATCTTGACAGTCTCATCCTTGATGAACGGAACATACTTCAGTAATTCCAAAAACCTTCATTCGTATTCATCAATGGTCATGTTGCCCATTTTGAGTTCAAATAACTCTTTCATATTTCTATCATAATATCTTTTAATCAAGTATTTCTTCTTGAAATTTATCTTGAATTCTTTCCAAGTGATATCTTTCTCTCTAATGTGATACACCTGCACAAGTTGATCCCACCACATGGATGATTTTCCTTTCAATTGATACATCACAATTCTTCCTTCTACACGAGAGGAATAATTATGCAGTTGGAAATATTTTCTCATGCCAAGTAACCATGTCTCAGCATCTTCCTCCTTATGTTCTCCATCAAACATAGGAGGCTTCATATTGTTCATTTCTCCCTTCAGTTCATCCACTCCATATCTCCTGTGATTTCTGGTGGGAGATGGGCTTGAACTATTGTGTGCCCTCCTCTTGGAGCGACCTTGGGAGCGATGATGGTGTTTACCAATGCTCCTTGATCTTATTCTCTTCTCAGGGATCTTGCAACTCCTTGTTTTTCTTAAGTCACTCTCCTTATCCAACTTCTTTTCGATTCTTTCCAGGCTCTTTATCAACTTTAAGTTGAATTCTCCCTGCTATTCCTTAGCTTTCATGAGATTTCTATTATCTTCTCGGTGAGTCGGGGCATCTTTCTGCAATCGTTCAATGATTTTCATCATATGCCCTTCCTTATCTAACTCTTCTCCATGTCCATTGGAGTTCGATCCTTCAACTCCCATATGGACATCCATTCCTTTTGCTTCATCCTCGGAACTGGAAGCAGTTTGTGCCTCTTCCATTTCTTTTGCACTCATTCGAAATTCTACTCGGTTTTGGCACTCGTTAAACTTCTCCAAACACAATGTGAAGACAACCAGAATTTGTCAGGCCATTATTCCTTAACAAATCCCACAGCATTCATAAAAAAATCCGATTCAAGAAAACGTTCAATTTTCATTCTCTTAGATTCTCGTTCAATCAAGAATCCCAGCGAATTTCTTCTTTCAGAACTCTGCTCTGCTAATATTTCGGGCACTAACCCCTTTCTCTCAGTTCCCCAACCCACGCAACCATGGGTCGTTACCAAGCGCTATATCAATAAGTGCGTACTCAGGCCTTCGGCCTCGAAAATTTTCAAACTGCAATACAACAATCACTCAGAGTTCTGAGTTACTGAACTTGCGCAGTAGGGTGTATCAATGGTCCATGTCTACCAAGCATCCAATGGATGAAACTCGCTATGGAACCTTAGGCGTGTGAGTTTTGGGACTTCGGAAGATTTCACATCCGCACACCTCGAACCATTAATCTCTGAACACTTCCACATCACCTCAGGTGACGTTATTACGTTACATCACTTAACATTTTCCCAATTGCAGGGGCATGCAATGGTGGTTTGGAGTAACCTGCCTTTCATCCCACAATTCTTTTGACGCTGACATGTAACCCCTCAGTGAAACCGCAGTTTGGATTGTGGGACTGCCTTGGAGAATTAGCTTCCATGCAACTTGGGTCCCTGCAATGTCTCCTAACCGTTGATCTTGATGTATCGTGATCAATGCCACTATGGGTCCTCCGACCTTTAACTATGTTACGTAAACTTGGGCCCCACTAACCCTACTCACACAGGATGATACATGGCGGAATACTAGCGATTGATACATGACCCATTCAAATGGGTGACACTCTTCACGTTCCAAATGCCATCTCAATCTTCCACGGGTTCTAAACCCACTGACATGTGGCACACATCCTATGTGTCAACGTCACCTCCAGGTGATGTCATCATGACTCACCACTTCATCTCTTTGGGCTTTGGGAGTTTCAACTCCTCTACGCTTGATTTTTCCCAAAGCGCTTTCTCCTGGAGTTCACGATCTACCGACGTGTGTTCTTCACAATCGGACAGTTGCGATCTACTTTGGGACTTCAGGAGTTGGTGCCTCAATGCATTCCACTTCTCCCAATTGCTAAACTCCAAAAGGCTTCCAAGATAACCTTCATGCACCTTCTCTGGATCTGACGGTCGTAAAGGACTCTCCTTTTTCCCAAATAGATCTTATGACTCCAGCACCCCAAGTGTTGAGCGCTCTCTCTCTATGGTCAAATACCACGTCGGCTATGGTTTTATTCTACCGCTACTCCTCCTGAGCTTCGTAACATGGCCAAGTAACCCCTTGGCACTCAGAAACATTCTAAGGTTTGAAATTGGTTCCATCCGAACAGCATTTCCACTTGAAATCTTGGGTCCAAAGACCACTTATCCGACCCATCCAGGCTCAACATTGAAACTATGGGCTCTGATACCATATTGTAACATCCTCGGCCATCAACCCCATTATCGGGCAACGCTACTATGTGAAAACATTATCATACTTATATATATAACATGCATCATATCAAATTAACACATTTAACTAAACAATACAGAGTAATCACGGGATTACTGCTAACATACATAAATAATGGAATTAACAGTAATTCATAATTGAACGAAATACATAATAATATTGCAAGCATCACAGACATGCATTTTAATTGAAATTAAACACATAATGATACTTATCTTTGAAACTGTAGTAACTCCACCAACTATGTGCAAACCTTCCACGAACCTCCCAACCTTAGACCATGTTACTCATCATGCTCAACAATGGGTCACCCTCGAGCTGGGACCAAGCTCCACCTTGGGCAAGGGAATCCAAGACTAGGCTGAGGTTACAGGAAAATTGCACAGAGCAACCAGAAGGATTCTCTCCAAGAGCCTTCTTACGCCCACTACTCACATACTCTCATTTCCCACATGCATGTCCCACCCAGGAGTATAAACCTTCATAATCACAGTCCATCAGTGCTTCACCTCCCTCTCTGGGTCTCGGAAATAGGCCGGATTAGGAATTCTCAAATCTCTGTAGCTTATGTTGGACTCTCTCTAGGAGAAAACCACTTCCCAGTAGACTCTCTCACCTGGAGAGAGCTGCTCATAGGCCTGGAAACATGCCTCTTCTACCACGGGCCTGACAACCTGCTTCTTCAGCACACTCTTCGACTCAATTCCAACCGAATGAGGGAAACCGCAACAGCATCAGTACCCAGTTGACACAAGGATGACGACCACAACAGAAAATGGGCATAGGCCCAAAAATGGAAATGGCCAGACGCTAAGACACAGCACACTCAAGCGATTACCCAAGTGTCGGGTTCCACAGAAGACACAGACGGTTCACAGATTTTGGGTCTCTTGTGCATGAGTGAATATTTACAAAGGTCGAATACATAGGCCAGGGGATTCACAGGAATACACTAGTCAGCTTTATGGTTCTCATTTTCAGGATGCGTGACAAGAAAATTAAGCAGAGGTCGATCACAAAGGTCTCACGGTTTCAGACGGAGGATCAGGAAAAATGGCAGAACGAACCCCCAACTAAGCTGACGCTTCAGCTTTTAACCGCATGCGCCCAGGTCAACACTTGTCTTCCTGGAGCTACATGCATTCCCTTTTGCACATGTTGGAGTTGCATGTGTTGCCTCTCCCAGGACTTAGGATAAAAACATATTTGTCACACAGCTTTGGAATAATAATAAAATATTATTCTCAAGGACTTAAGCCCCTAATCTTAGCCCATATTTCCAACCTTTCAGTCCATTTTCTTTTACCCACCCTATGGAAGTTTAGTCCCCCATCACTCTTTCTTCGTGGTCGGTCTTCACGCAGCGATCTTTAATCTTTATTAATGTTCTGCATAATTACATATACAAAAACAGGCTCTTGGTCTTTAACACTTAGGCTCTCCGGCCTAATAAACACATAAGCCCACCATCTTATCAATACTCGGCTCACCAGCCTACAAAACATGATTTACAATTCAAAAACATGATTTACAATTCATAAACATGATTACAACAGGGCTCATCCTTGGGGATATTACACTCTTTCATAAGGACAACACCAATTCATTTCCTGGAAGCATCACATTCTAAGACAAAGGTCTTTGTGAAATCAAGAAAGGTCAGGATTGGAGTGGTGCACATGGCCATCTTCAAGGTTTGAAAAGCCTGAGCAGCTATTGGAGTCCAAGTGAAAGAATTATTTTTAAGGAGTGCAGTGAGAGGTGTCGCAATCTTTCCATAATTCTTAACAAACTTGTGATAATAACCTGTTAAACCCAAAAATGCCCGCAAGATTTTGAGTCTTTGGGTAAGGCCAATCTTGCATAGCTTCAATATTTTTAGGATCAAACCTAACGTCGGCCTTTCCCATAAGATGACCCAAGTACTCTACTTCTGAGGCACCAAAAGCACATTTAGATTGTTTGAGGAAATTTTGGTGCTAAGAGAACAGATGGAGAACTCGATCCACAAGAGAAAGATGGTTTGTCCAGGTTTTTCTATAGATGAGGATATCATCAAAGAAGACTAATGAAAAATGACGAAGAAAATGACGGAAGACATGATTCATGAGGCTTTGGAAAGTGGAGGGAGCATTACACAAGCCAAAGGGCATGACCAAAAACTCATAGTGGCCCTCATGAGTTCTAAAGGCAGTCTTAGGAATGTCTGCCTCTTTCATATGGATCTAGTGGTAGCCCGAACGAAAATCAATTTTAGTAAATAAATGGACCCCACTCAATTCATCCAAAAGGCCATCAATGATAGGAATGGGAAATTTGTCTTTAATGGTGAGTTTGTTGAGGGCGTGAAATTTAGGACACATGCACCAAGAACCTTCTTTCTTAAGGGCCATGACCACAGGAGAAGAGTAGGGCTCATACTAGGGCGGATAACACCTACGTTGAGCAGTTCATGAACCATTTTCTCAATTTCATTTTTTTGGAAAAAGGGGTGATGATAGGGACAAATATTGGGAGGAAGGCTTCCTGGGACAAGTGGAATGGAATGATCATGAACACCACGGGAAGGAGGGAGTCTCCAGGGAGTGGAAAAAAACACTTGATGTTTAGAGAGGATGGATTGGAGGTCATGTGGCGCAGAGGGTGTCTAAGTGGCTTGGATGGCATGGAGTTGGGAAATAATGCCAGAATGACCTTTTTTGAGCAGCTTTTCCATGCGATGGGAACTAATTATCTCGGGGAAACCGGCGGTGATTCCTTGGAACTTATATCGTTGTCCCTCCTAGTCGAATTGCATGGTTAATTCCTTAAAATCCATGAGAATGGGACCCAAAGTCCTTATCCATTATGCACCCAACACAATGTCACAACCGCCCATGTCAATAGCAAACATATGAGATTTCATATGGTAGTCACCAATTTGGAGACGCACATTTTCACAACTCCCTCCACATTTCATGGACCCACGATTGGCAATCATGATTTGGAAATTATTGACTGCACGGATATAGGAATTAGTTTCTTGGGCAATGCGGTGATGAATAAAATTATGGGTGCTTCCACTATCAATAAGAATGATGACCTTCCTATGATTGATGTAACCAATTAGCTTGAGGGTTTGGGGAGTAAAGAATCTAGTGACAGCATTTAGGGAAATGACCGGTTCTACTTCGGGAGGGTCTGAGGGAGGGGTTATGTTAGTGGGTTCGGGTGACACAGACACAAGGGGAGCCTCAGCATATTCTTCTGAAACATCCTTTGATATGGCCATAAAAATATTTTTTTCCTTACACTTGTGTCCCAAAAAATATTTTTCATCACAATTATAACAAAGGCCTTTGAGTTGGCATTTATCCATTTCGGCCCTGGTCAATTTATGGATCTTTAGTGGAGTATAAGGAGGAGTGGGAGTGATTGGTTTAGTGTGAGTAATAAAGGAGGTTTTGTGGTTTTGAGAAGAGACGACCTATTCTGCTTCCTTAGATTTTTTAGTAGTGTCCACCCAACTCTGAGGTCGAGCCATGAGTACATGAGCATGAATCTCCTCACTGATAAAACATTCTCAGAAAAAAGCATTAGACATGCCCTATATCCGAAAATCTAGTCGCTCAAAAGTAGCTATAAAGTATTCCATTGTGCTAGATTGTTTCAACTTTATCAAACGGACTAAATGGTTGGTGTCATTGTCAAAGCATTCATAAAGCTCTGCCACAAAGTGTGTCCAAGCCACATACCCTTGGCGGGAATTTTTTCTCCATTGCCACCATTGCCAACGTTCTTGATCTAGATGGAGAACACCATATTGGATTTTGGACAACTCATCTGTAATTCCATACAAAGAAAAATAGTGTTCCATTTGAGTTACCCGGCCAGTGGGATCCGATCCATAAAATTTGGTCACATCCACACACGGAAGGCATAGGTCACATTGAAAGTGATGGGGATGAAAATTCTGGGAATGAGAGGAAGTTTCACCTTCAGTATGCAAAGGGGAGTCAAATACGGGAAGATTTGCATGGATATGCATCTTAGCGCAGATCATCGTAGCGACAAATTCAAGATAGGTAGTAATGTCTTGTTTGAGCTCGTCTTTGAGTTCCGCGATTGAGACGACAATGGAGGAATGCATTCTTTGATTGATGATGTAAATATTGGCACTGAGTTGTCACACTTCTTGTTGGATTTCTATGAAATTAGAGTGCAAGGTAGTGAAGTGAGCTTCCAAGTCTTAGCTATGGGTATGGGCCATGATGACGAGGGAACACGAAAAGGGGCAGGTGGGACCACACATAAAATGGGTTATGGGTGAAGTGTATCACAACGATCAGGGCGACAAGTGGAATCCAATGGGGTAAAGCTGAAATAAGGGTGTTGGAAGGGGGTCAGGTCCACAAGAAAAAAAAAATTGTTGAAAAATGATAGGTATGATTGCGATAAGGGCGAAGAGAGAAATCCAACATAATAGGTCTCAAATAATGGTGCCAACGGGATCCAGACTTTATTTTTTTGTTTTAACTCTTGTGGAGTTATACTCCGATCTGAAGAATATTGCAGTGATGAAATCCCCAAATCGTTAACAGGAAGAAATGTGTAGAAATTTTGCAACTCGAATGCAGGAGACACAGTTGCGCCACAATAAATATTGTATGTTCTGTTTTTGTTTCCATCCCAAGGGTTAGGTATTCAAGGGTTCTACAGACAAGGGTTTTCCCTGTTCTATAGCTCTCTGATATACGTGTGGGGTCCAACAATATTACTTGGCCCAATATCTCAGGGAACCAACTAAGGAGGCTAGACCGTGCCCTTAGTCGTACTACCCAACTACCCAGGTACTAGAGAGTATCTTCCTGAGTGTTGTTCTCGATGAAACTATAGCAGTCATGCGGTCAATCATTTTATCTATGGAGGGCTTCAGGAGATTTAAGTTGATCCATATACAGGTGTTGTCTGATGCGTTGCCACTCGAAGGGGTACCGACAGGGGTTACAGGGGTGGCCAATAGATGTGCGCTTAAGTACCACTTGTATTTCCTGCATGTATGAATCCCCGACCATAGGTTTATGTGCGTAACGATAGATCTTTGTAGCTTAAAGACGTCGGAATACGTCTCTACCCTGGAAAAAAAATTAACCCACAATTTTCTGCCGAGGAAGGTGCTCTGATACCACTTGTAATATTCCAGATATAAAAAAGTATGTAGAACAGAAATAAATAGCTAGAAATGGCAGATGAACAACAATATAATCATAACAACACCACAATAATACCAAAATGATACTAGAAGAACACCAGAAAGAGCACTTTGATTACTGAGAGCAATGTTCACTTGCCTCTTCGAGGGGGAAAACTCCAGCAGAGCAGATCTCTATTACAATAATATCTAAGAAAAAAGTTCTCATACCCTCGACTTTTATTTATACTAAATATGTCTATCAAAAGAACCATCTAGAGGAAGATCCTTCTAGAAGAAGAAGCTTCTATTAGGTCTTCTTACATTGGACTTGTTCTTCCTTATTTCTAGGCCTTATTAATATTGACCTTTATTACATGGAAATATATTATTCTACCTACATGAGGGGTTAGGTCCCTAACAAATGGATATCTTAGAAGTACTTAAGGAGACCCAACCCATCCAATTCTCCCCTTCATATTCCCATCTTGATATATCCTCTATATTATACATTCTCTACTCAACTAAACAAGGGAGAATTCTATTTATTTCATGTGTTGAGTAAAAAGGGACCATTCCAATAGGATATCATTCCATACTGATATTTTCTTTACATTCCCGAATCTCAAAGACAACATTATTTGCATGATAACAACAACAGAGTTTATAAGCATACATGCATGTGATCCATTCATATAGAAAGTGTTATATCTATGCATCAAGCATGTTGAGTTTCAAAGTATTTATTGCACAACAATTCCTTCCACCACTTTGAATTTCTTGAGACCAACTGACACACTAGCTTTGTTCCTAATGCTCTATTCATAAGAAGATGGTTTATGATGGCCAACACTTCTATTTTAAGGGGGACTTAGAAAATCTTCTAGTTTAACAAGTGAATTTTTTTCTAATTGGATGTTTTCACCCCATTCCATAGGAATTATTGAATAATATTTTCCATCAAGAGAGGTACACTTGTAGGAGAAAATATAACAAAACACAAATTAATAGAAAGTAATTAAAAATATATATATATATTAGAGTTAACCATCCATGTTGGTTTATCCATTGAGCCCCCCATTCTTCAATTCTTCTTTAATTTTCTAGATCATACAATTCTGATCTATTGCACAATGACTTTGTAGGGAAATTGGGTAACCCAAGGTACTTGATGGTTCTTCGTTGCAACTACAATGAAAATTCTAACAGTAATGGTATTCTTCATATGATTCTTGCATGCACATTCCATCCATTGATTTTGATTTTTTATTTGTTAATCATTCCTCCAGAGGCCTCCAAAAAGGAATCTAAGATGTTTAAAATCTCCTAGAGATA
This sequence comes from Picea engelmannii, assembly GCA_009831015.1. Classification (NCBI taxonomy): domain Eukaryota; kingdom Viridiplantae; phylum Streptophyta; class Pinopsida; order Pinales; family Pinaceae; genus Picea; species Picea engelmannii. Next base: position 718,299 of record ML782161.1, read on the forward strand.
GTTAGAGTGTAGATTTTAACCTTGTACAATTATTTACTGCAAACATATTTTCAGTAAAAGAATATAAAATATACAATGGCATATACACACATTACACAAAGATTTTTCCCCTAGAAACTCAAACCGAGAAAACCAACATATTCTATATTCATTCATAGTGATACATTGTTTACTATACAATATACATATAGGATCCAGTGGCATCCAAAACCCTATCCCAATGACCTGGATTAGTCAATAGCCCTAATTCCTTAACCGGAAATAGAAAAACATTGGCAAAAATCATGTGTCGAAAAACCACCCAACAATGGACACGAAAATCGAGGCAACACAAAAAATGAAACAAAAAATGTGACATGTTTCGCGGGGAAAAAAAATTATCGGGAGTTATCGCCCCCCAACAACCCCCGAAGGGGGACCCTGACATCCCCCCCCCCCGACGCGCGGTCAACGCAATGTAGCAGACACTAGGTCTAGTCGTGCAAAGAATATAACACATACCTAACATTCTCCCACTTGTTGTTTTCTTTTAATGCATGGGGTTACAAGGTTACATAGTCAAAAATCCAAGGCACTGCCCATAGATCCTCTACACCAACAGAACTTCTTAGTGCTCACAGATTTTTTTAATGAATCTGCAACATTCTTCAAAGTGTCCACCTTCATCAACAACACTTTCTTTTCTTCAACCATGTCTCTCACAAAGTGATATTGAATATCAATATGCTTTGTCTTTGAATGATAAGTCGGGT
>ML782161.1:719100-767378 GCA_009831015.1 Picea engelmannii
ATCTGCAACATTCTTCAAAGTGTCCACCTTCATCAACAACACTTTCTTTTCTTCAACCATGTCTCTCACAAAGTGATATTGAATATCAATATGCTTTGTCTTTGAATGATAAGTCGGGTTCTTCGCCAAAAAAATTGCACTCTAACTGTCACAATCTATCCTTACAGCTTTTTGTACCAACACAATACCTAAACACAATATTTGTAACCATACTTCTTGCTTGCTTGCATGAGCACCTGCCATGTATTCATCTTTTGTAGTTGAAAGTGCCACTACAGTCTGTCTTTTGCTTCTCCAAATAGGTTAAACACATACCCACTTGAAGATATCCTACGATCCAAATCTCCAACCTAGAATGCATCCACAAATCCATGTATGTCCAACACTCTTTCCAATCCTGGTCTTCCTTGGTAGCACAATCCATAGCTAGCAGTGCCACGCAAATACCTGAAAACCCTTTTTATTATTGTCTAATGCTCATTCCCTAGTTTTGACATATACCTGCTCAAAACTCCCACTGCATGTGCAATGCTCGGTCTAGTACAAACCATTACATACATCAAACTGACAACTGCACTCGCATATGGAACATGAGACATGTCCTCCTCCTCTTCCTGTGTCTTGGGACATTGATCCGCAGATAACTTTACACCAACAGGAATAGGTACATTGACCAGTTTGAATTCCTGCGTATTAAACCTCTACAATTTTGTTTCGACATGTTTTCTCTGATTTAACGAGAGTTTCCTCCTTTTCTGATCTCTTTTAATTTCCATGCCCAAAAATAAATTTGCAGCACCAAGATCCTTCATGTCAAATTTAGAGGAAAATTGAATTTTCACATCCTGGATAATCTCCTTGTTGCTTCCTATCAACAACATGTCATCCACATACACGACCAAATAAATCAAATGATCATCAATTAATTTAAAATACACACAGTGATCCTCTTTGCTTCTTGTGAAGCCAAGTCCCAGCATATAAGTATCAAATTTTTGATACCACATCCTTGGTGATTGTTTTAAACCATATAAGGACTTTTTCAGCTTGCATACCAACTACTTATTTCCCTTCACAACAAATCCTTTTGGATTCTTCATATAGATTTCTTATTCCATATCCCCATGTAGGAATGTTTTCTTCACATCCATTTGTTCTACTTCAAAATAAAATGCAATAGCAATAGATAACAAAAATCTTATAGAAGTTAACTTGGCAACAAGGGAAAAAATCTCACCAAAATCAATTCCCTCAACCTGGGAATAACCCTTTTCTACTAACCGAGGTTTGTATTTCTCCACTTGTCCTTCTTCATTTAACTTATTTTTAAATACCCATTTTATACCAATGGGATTTCTTCCAGTTAGTAACTCCACTAGATCCCAAGCCTCATTCTTATCCAAGGTTTCCATTTCTTCATCCATGGCCTTTTTCTAGAGTTTTCCATCCTCTGAATCCACTGCCTCCCTGGCAGTTCTAGGATCATCATCATTAATAGACAAAGAAAAATTTGAACGAAAATCAGATGGAGTATACCTTTCTGGTTGCCTTCTTTCTCGAACCGATCTCCTCAGTACTGGAGTATGAGGATATTCTTACTTTGATTCATGTTCTTTTGTAGAGTTTGATTCATCATCCTTTAAATCAAACTCTATTCTCTCTAGTTCTTCCTTACTTGGTAGGACATCTTGTTTGACAACATATTTTATTTCTCTAAATACCACATCTCGTCTATACACAACCTTCTTAGTTTTCGGGTTCCAAAGCTTATACCCTTTGAGACCATCTTTATACCCAATAAAGATACACTTTTCATCATTTTTATCTATCTTACTCATATTTGCCTTTGGAACATGAACATAGGCCTCATAGTCAAATACCTTGACATGTGTGAGTCAAGGTTTCTTACCAATCCATACCTCTTGTGGAGTCTTTTCATTCAGTGATGACGAGGGTGATCTGTTGACCAGGTAACATGCAGTACCCACTACCTCTACCCAGAATTCTTTCCCTAACCCGACACCACTGAGCATGCACCTTGTTTTTTCCATCAGTGTCATGTTCATCATTTATGCAACTCCATTCTATTGAGGTGTATATGGAATAGTCTTCTTCCTTGCTATTCCGCACTTCTTACAGAATTCTTCAAATTCATTTATGTAGAAATCTCCACCATTATCAATCATCAACAACTTATTATTTTATTTGTTTGATTCTCAACAAGATCCTTAAACTCTTCAAACATGTCAAAGACTTCATATTTCTTCCTAAGGAAATATATCCAATTATTCCTCGATAATTCATCTATAAATGAGACATAGTACATAGATTTTCCCAATGATGGCACCGACACAGATCCAAATACATCACTATGAACTAGCTGTAAAATTCCTTCTTCCCTCGTTGCACCAAACGGGAATCTTACCCAATTCTGCTTCCCATATACACAATGTTCATGGAAATCAAAATCCAAAGAGAAGTTAGACATACCTTCAACCATACCTTTACCATGTAGTAGTCGAAGACCCTTCTCTCCGATATGCACCAGTCTTTGATGCCATAGAATAATATTTTCTCTAGAGACTGCAGGAGTTTTTTCTTCTTCAACTCCAATATCAGGAACAATGGAACTATTACACCCATCACTAATAGTGCTTCCTTGCAGTTTATACAGAGTTTCAAACCGAACTCCCTTCAGCAACACCATTTCTCCTTGAACCATCCTGCAAGTTTCTTTCCAAATATTGTTCTTACCCCTGCATTGTCCATTTTGCTTACATAAATAAAATTTCTGACCAATCCGAGGATGTGTAAAACACCAGGTAGTGTTCTAATCCTTCCATATATGAGCCTCAACTTGACTTTTCCTCGTCCTATGATTTTGGTTGTCAAGTCATCACCGAGGAAAACATTACCTCCATCATACCTTTCATATTCACAGAACCATTGCCTATGGAGATTCATATGAAAGGATGCACCTGAGTCAACCAACCATGCCTCATGTTCTGCATGTGTGCTTGAAGAAGCCAAGTACACATCCCCTCCTTCTTCCTTGGAGGTATTTTCTAATGTAGAAGGATCTTCTTCAGATCCCTTCTTTTTCTCAACTTTGGATCTACATTGTTTCTTGTAGTGCCCTTATTTTCCACATCTCCAGCATACCTTTACAAACTTTCTGAGAGATTTAGATCTACCCTTAGACTCATATCTCCCACTTGAGGACTTAAATCTATTTCTTTCATGGGCGCGTCCTCTTGCAAATAATGCATATGTGCTCTATACTTTCATTTTCTTTTGTCTCATCTCCTCCGACAATAAGGATGAGACCACTTCATCAAACTTCAAGGCAATTGTATTACTACCTATGGACACAACCAGACTATCCCACGAGTCTGGTAAAGAGCACAGTAAACTGATACACTTATCTTCATCTGAAATTTTAATCTCAACAGATACTAACTGACTTACCACAGTATTTAAGGTGTTCAAATGCTCTTCCACCGAGTCTCTATCTCTCACCCTCAGGTTATACAGCTTCTTTCTCAGGAATAGTTTATTTACTAGGGACTTAAACTGATACAACTTCCCCAACTTATTCCATAAATTCTTGGTTGTAGATTCCTCTAACACACATTCAGTAATATTGAATCTGAGAGACACAGTCGGATTGTGCTCTTCGCTTTCCAATCCAAATTTTTACAATCGTCTGTTGAAGCTCTTGTAGGTGCAGTACCTGGATCCACCACAATCCACTGATCTCTATCCACCAACAAATATTTCATCTTGAGCTTCCACAGCTCAAAAAATTTCTCATTAAACTTCTCGATCTTAATTTTCGAACTGCTCGTCATTTCTCTTCACCTAAAGAATCAATACCGCAGATATCCCACTGTAACAAGTCTTATCACAGTCCTGAGCCAAACCCTTGACCATAAAGGCATCCCCCTGAAGCCAACAAAGCTCTGATACCAAATTTAGATTTTAACCTTGTACAATTATTTACTACAAACATATTTTCAGTAAAAGAACAGAAAAGATACAGTGACATATACACACATTACACATAGACTTTTCCCCTGGAAACCCAAACCGGGAAAACCAGTATATTCTATATCCATTCATAGTGATACAGTGTTTACAATACAATATACATATAGGGGCCATTGGCATCCAAAACCCTAACCCAATGACCTAGATTAGTCAACAACCCTAATTCCTTAACTGGAAATAGAAACCCATCCACAAAAACCATGTGTCGAAAAACCGCCCAACACTGGGCACGAAAATCGAGTCAACACGAAAAATGAGGCAAAAATGTGACGTATTTCCCAAGGCAAAAAAACAATCTTGGGGGATATCGCCCCCCTACAACCCCCAAAGGGGGTCCCTGGCGCCCCCCCCTCAAACCCCCCTCACATGCCCGGTGCAACGTAGCAGACACTAGGGATAGTCGTACAAAAAATATAACAGATACCCAATAGAGAGGCTCCTCCAATTAGGGTAGCATGAGAAAATTGGGCATGGTTTATGGATTCGAAACCTCTATCTATTTAAACTCCCAACAGTTGTTCTTGTTGTCTTGTTCATTATATCACTCATCACAATGATTCCACCATTATAATATAAAGGAAGGGACATATGCGACACCCCTTCCTTACCCCCTTGTGAGCCTTTGAAGAAATTGTAAAATCTATCATTAACTGAAGGAGCATGTTGTTCCCCGGGATGTTCCCTTAAGGGAAAAGGTTTCCAAGCCATCCATTAGAGGTAAATATCTCTCATCTTTATGCATCTACAAAATAATCTACAAGCTAAAGGGGGCAACCCTTGAATTTTTTGCATAGCTTACTCCTTATTGTTCCTTGAATAGTATCCTAACTATAAATGAAATGTTTAAGAGACAAAAGATGTAAAACAAATCGAGAGCATAACCACATAGAGTCCTTATCCATTTGTTGTCTTTCTCCTAGACTAGGAGACACAAATTGATATTCGAATGGAATATGGAAAGGACTTTAAAGAAGAACAAATATATGAACACTTGAGAGGATGGCAATCTTGTACATCCATAAAACTGAAGGAACACAAATCGATAAATCTTGAGAGGATGACAAACTCATTCATTGATAAATTTCATAATAGAAATCACATGAGAAGAAATAACCGTGGTGAAAATCAATTTTCCAGAACACCTCCACCTCCATTTATTCTCCACCTCCATTTATTGATTGTGGGGAAAATAAATTATAATCCCACATACGAAAACCATCATATTGTGCAACATATCTCAAATACACAAATACAAATGAACAATGGGGGGAGAGCCACACAATGCCTTCAATGCACTATATCATTACAAAATGCATGGTTAAAACTCCATAGATTTGAGAACAATACAAAGTGGAATCACAAAAACAAGATTTACAAGAAACTACACTAATTGACATGTAGCCTAGGTGAAGAATCATTTGTTATAGCCTGTTGTGGGTAAAAAAATGCTTTCATCAGAGTGTTCTTTCCTCTCCCTTGATCTCCAAAACTTTAAGCTCTTTTATCTTGAATAACAGTTTGTCTTTTATGATTTTCCCCTTTCAAATGATTCTCAAATTAATTGCAATCTCTGACGTTCTTGATGACTATGACACACTCTGGTCGAATTTTTTTCTCAAAAGGGGAAGATTCAATATTAATGCACTCTTGTTATAATTGATTATTGATTATAGAGTTAATTTCTTTCAATCATCCACATTAGAATCACAACTAAACTTAGCATTATATTAAATTTGATCTTGAAAATGCTAAGTTGCACAAGTTCCCTCATCATGACCTTCTTGATCTTTTTTCTCCCAACCACCCAAACAAGCAGAGTAGGGAAAAGAATCCTCAATGACCTCAGAATTGTCAATAATTTCTTCATATTCATCGTCTTCCTCTACTGGTTGTTCTGTCCAAGGTAAACAACCAGAGTAATAAACAAGATTTTTGAAACTAAAATCATCTTCAATTCCCAGGTTTGTTGTTGCAAAAAAAAATGTTGTGACTCCATCTTCTTGTACCAAAATGCCTTGTCAATTTTGAAAATGTGATTCTAGAAAATCAACAATTGAAGGTGAAAAGACTTGAGAATATTCATCATTTTCCTTGGAATAGGAATCTATTTCATTGTCTTCAAGACCATCTTAAAAAGATCACCATATTCAGGAAATCAGCAAACTTTGGTAGCAATTTGATTCCTTTCAATTTATTGAACTTCTTCCATGAGAAAAAAGGACATGTTCCATTATTTCATCATACTTCTGATTTCTTTCAAATTCTTGAATCTCCTTCCTGAGGCAATGAATTTGAGAAATCTTCTAGTCATACCATGATTTTGATATATTCTTCACTCAGGAAGGGGGGAAACATCATCAGCTATCTTCAAAGTTAATATCCCAACAATTGGAGTCACCGGCTGAATAGTGAACCTCCTTAGTGTAAGAGTTAAAAAATTATTGTTTTTGAGGAAGCGCATTTTGCTGCAATTAGCCCAAGGAAGCAATGACCCTATAGATGTTAGGGCACCCTAGATGATCCCTTGAGAGAGAACGTTGTTAGGGCACATAGTGGAGGGAAATAAACTCCCCTGAAGAATCCACAACCCTTAAATGTATGTAGATCTTGTTGCCCACTATCACTTCAAAAATGTATTCACAACACACAACCCTTAAATGTATGTAGGTCTCATTGTCCACTATCACTTAAAAAATATCTCCATTAACTATAAATGAAATGCTTAAAAGAGAAATTATGGAACAAAAATAGAGAGCACAATCACATGAAGTCCTTATCCAATGGTTGTCTTTCTCCTAGACTATGAAACTCAAATTGCATCCAAATGGAAGATGCATAAGAATTTAAAGAATAGTAAATCTATAAATGCATGTTAGGGTGGATGTCTCATACATCCATAAAATCTAAGGAAAATGTAAAACTAAAAGGAAAATATAAATCTTCAACTCTAGAGAGGATGGAGGTCTCAACCCACTCACCCTTCCAGCATATCATGTAATAAGTGATATCAGATTATGCTCTGAAACCTGCTGGAATTAGTTTTGATCATGATAGGGGTATTATGTAATTTGTAAAAGGAAGGAACTATGAATTAAGAACCAATCCAACTATTCCGCTATGTGTTAAAGTTTCTTGCTTAATCTGTTATTATTAATCTTGATTATAACAGCAGCATAATAAGGATCTTACTGAAAGAAACACAATCACATAGTACACAAGCATTTATCCTGGGAAACCCTCAAGGGGAAGAAAACCCAGCAAAACTACTTTAATATAGATTCAATAACCAAGTACAGTGTCTCTCACAAGAGAGATCTCACCAAACAAAAGATCCACTAGAAACCCTAACCAGAATAGAGTAGCGCACCACTTAGACCAAGATAGTCCTTCACCAAGATAACCTTCACCTTTACTGAGATACTCTTCCTTGTAGATGTGTCACTCTCAGACTTGTGCACTTGAGAGCTTGATGAGTGTGTGTACAAATGAGGTGCTAGGCATCTTATAAATACAAGTTGTGCCCCCCATTAATTAGGTCAAGGCCGACCTATCCACTTTATCTTTCTAATTTACTTTTGACATGTCTAGGCATAATAGGGCCAACTTGTCTATATATATATATATATATATATATATATTATCTTTTACTTTATCCACAAAGGGGATCAAAATATTCTTTGCAATTATACAATATTTTAACACTCCCTCTTAACAAGAAGGATATTTTTTATCTTTTGACAGGTCACTAGATGTCATCATTAACTGAACAATATCATCAACTGGATAATCATCATCAACTGGACAATAGCATCAACTGGATAACATCATCAACTAGGTAATAGAAGGCATCAATATAATTCACTTGGTCATCTGGCATCACGATCACTGACTGGTTCTCCATGAATCCATATTAAAGAAGTTTTGTTCTCTTTATCTTCACACGGAATATACTCTTTCTTTATTTCATCTTCACGCAAAAGATGATCTTTCTTATCTTCACACAGAAGATAGTCTATGAGTTTTGTCATTCCTTTTATGTTCTCCCTTCTCTTGTAGTCATCTATCTCACCCACCCATTGGGGAGGACTACTACCATAGCTTCACTCCTAGTCATCCCACATGAACTAGAGAAGCTAAGATGCTAGCATGGGCAAGACTAGACTCTCTTTCCATGATCCACGCAGGATCACAACACAAACCTCAAGAGCCAACTAACCATTCCACATGGTCAAGGTTTGTGTTCCAGGCTACTCAATCCTTGGCCAGAGGAGAGTATCTTCCCGCTACCCCTTGGAGAAACATCCACACTCCTCTCTACAAGGGTGGTCACACCCCTCTCTATGAGGGTATTATAGCATGTCCCTAGAGTATCCAAAACTCAAAACTTGGACAGAGACCAACCTTGGCAAATTTCTCATTCCCCTTCTCTACGAAGGTCTCTTCTCTTTTCCTTCTCTATGAAGGTCTACCTATGGGATTGCTCTTTCCTTCTCTACAAAGGTCTCTTCTCTTTTCTACGAAGGTCTAGCTATGGGATCTAAAAAAAATCTCGTGGTCCAAAATCTTTCCATGGTATAATACCATGCTACCTATCTGTTGGGCACCATCCATCTACTAGATAAATTTCATCTTGATCAAAACATCTGGGCACCATCCATCTGCTTTCCTAACTGCACCAAATCACGATCTTTCATTTCGAACTCGAAGACATAGCTCCCTCTTGCACCAAACTAAGAGCTTCTAATCATCATCCTTGAAGTTTTCTTCTGTAATATCCTGGATGCCTTCTTGAGTTTGAACATTTCTTTTTTTCTGACTTCATACTGGATCAAACTGATCCCTCTGCATCTATAAGAACAGTACTGGAGCAACCTGTAATTACCTGCATCTCATCAACTATATCTGAGTATCCATCTTTCTCTTCATCTTGAACATTTTTGTTCTGCATCTATAGGAGCCTCCTGCTCCTATATAAATACTGGATATTGTCTGGTCTTTATTGATTGTCACCATATCATAGGTCCTTCTCGTGTTGTCTAACTTCTGCAAGTCAAGGCATAAGTTCTTTCTTCCGAGACCTGTAAACTTACTTACAATATGCTTTCTGAGATATGTCACTTAGCCAATCAGTCAGTAACAATAAGCAGTGATCAAATAAAACGATATCATGATTTCTATCAGAGTAGTACACATCTTTTCTTAAGCAAAACTTGTTCAATCATGTACACATCTGAAACCCTAATCATGAATAAGACTTTTGAACTCTTTTTCACTCTAGCTATGAAATTACCAAATTTTCCCTTACTATCATAGCTAAACACATACCTTTGTCACTCTCATGAGTGATCATACCTGAAATAAATATTTTATCTCTTTCTTTATCCTCTTCTTTGATACTTCCTTCATAAGTCTGCATAGACACTAAAGTAAAACAAGATTAATTAACATTCTCACAAAAATCTAACTTGTAATGATAAAGTATTAAAGTAAACAAGATACTAAAAATAAACATGAATACTTATCTTTTGTTTTTGTGTGGGGAGGCTCCACTGATTCCACCATTTGCTATCTTTCTTCAAATCAACTATCTTCAACTTAAAGTACATAATCTTCAATTTCTACTAAAGCTTTCTTTGAGGGAGGAGATTCATCTTCCTCTGCCACATGTGCTTGATACTTTATTTTCCCTTTTCCCTATGCTTGGTTTTTTGCTCTTCTTCCTCTGGTTCTGGTATACTCATTGTGACATGTTCTTGTCTAGAATCATCTGCAACCTATGCTTCCAAGATCTGAAGTTTCCATATCCTTCCAGCCTGTCTTGTACCATTATACTGGTAGCCATTTTTTCTTGCAGTAGAAACCCTAGCCCTCCGGGCTATAGAAATAATAAAAAATCAAATTTCTTGGATCTGAAAACTTAACTCACCAAAAGATGCGTTGGACTGACGCGAGTATGCTGGTATAGTCAGTTTCTGAAAATTCCAATCTCTGGCCCTTGAAACTGGACCAACGGATTTTTGGACTGATGCTTATGGTTTTCTGGTACTTCTGGTTTCCTGGTACTTTTGGTTTCCCGGTACTTTTGGTACTTCTGGTACTTGTGAAAACTAGGGTTTCACTTTCCAAGAGTTCTATCCACTAAAACGGTGCGTTGAAGGTGCTAATGAGTTCCTTAGGCTAGGGCACGCTTTTCTAGATGATCTTTGGGTTGAAATTCCTCTTTAATAAAAAGCCCTAATTTTCTTGTACAACAACAGTGACGTTTTTCTTTTTCTGTGAAAGATGCTCTCTTCAACTTAGCTCTGATACCATGTTAAAGTTTCTTGTTTAATCTGTTATTATTAATCTTGATTATAACAGCAGCATAATAAGGATCTTACTGAAAGAAACACAATCACAGAGTACACAAGCATTTATCCTGGGAAACCCTCAAGGGGAAGAAAACCCAGCGAAACTTCTTTAATATAGATTCAATAACCAAGTACAGTGTCTCTCACAAGAGAAATCTCACCAAACAGAAGATCCACCAGAAACCCTAACCAGAACAGAGTAACGCACAACTTAGACCAAGATAGTCCTTCACCAAGATAACCTTCACCTTCACTGAGATACTCTTCCTTATAGTTGTGTCACTTCTTCTTGTAGATGTGTCACTCTCAGACTTGCGCACTTGAGAGGTTGATGAGTGTGTGTACAAATGAGGTGCTAGGACTCTTATAAATACAAGTTGTGCCCCCCCATTAATTAGGTCAGGGCCAACCTGTCCACTTTATCTTTCTAATTTACTTTTGACATGTTTAGGCACAATAGGGTCGACTTGTCAATATATATATATATATATATATATATATATATATTATCTTTTACTTTATCCACAAAGGGGATAAGAATATTCATTGCAGTTACACAATATTTTAACACTATGTGCCTAGATTCCATCCATTTGTTGTTCCATGTGGGTAGGGTATGTACACCTTCGTAGACTTTAGCAGTCAAATCGTTGTATGGAGGAGGTCATATGTCCCACAAACAAGCAGTCTCATACACCAATTTGGTGTCTGGCTTGGCTATGCCTTAAAATTAAAATATTATTATGTATTTATGTTGCGCTGACAAGGTTCCATTGTGTCCCATTTAAATATCAATTTGTCAAGCATTTATCTAAAGGAGTCCTTGATACATACTCCACCTTGGCTTCTCCCATGGAATAAGTATAAGTTTAAATTCTGCTACAACTATTCGTCTTTCCATTTGGTAAAGCCTCCTTGATTACTTTCAACATCTCCTAATAATGTTTTTTCTCTTGGGGATTATTAGAAGCGTATACATTGAAGCCCTACCTGTAATCCTTGGAATCCCTTTCATGCATATGATTAAAGATTAAGTTTTTTTCTTTACGCATAAAAATCATTTCAATTATCTTCAGGTCCTAGAGTGTAGCAATGCCTCTAAATACATTGCGAGCACTATTGTAAACACATTAATAGTATTTTTTAAGCCTAATTGTTAGTGCCAAAAAGTAAGTTCCCTCTGGGTTGGTTTCCTGTAACAACAACATTGTGGGTTGATCACCCCTCACAAAGTTTATAATACCGTATTTCTTCTTTTCTCTTTCCAATGCCTCTAATGTTCCAAGAGATGCACTTCATTCTTGGTCTTTTTAGGTTTAATCTCACTTCCAAAAGAATTTGGCAAGGTGGTCCATGCCCCCAATGTGTTTCTTATGCTTGCTTCTTCTTAGTGTTTCTCTCTGTTCAATTTTCTCCCTTTAATATGTTGAATTCGTCAATCTACCCCTTGATCCTCTTCCTGTCAAGGGATCCTTTCTTCACAGCGGAAGCCTTTTTGGTGTCTATGTAACATCTTCTATTTGTGGAATCCCTATCTCCCCTAGTTCTCTTTCCTCTTGCATAACTAAGACAATGATTTCATTTTCCATTGCATTTGTCAATGGTCCCTGAGCTATGGTGGTTGAATAAGAGCGAGTGATTTTTTTTTGGAGAGCAAGAGTATCTTGGGTCTTCCATAAACCAATTCTAGAATAGGATCTTTGCGTGAGTCGATCTTGTGTGGAGTAGAATGAAAAAAAATTCAAGAATAGATAGAGAAATTCAATGATTAAAGCTTCAAGTTATGGAAGTTGTAGAAGTGTGATTTCTTGTAGACAAAGACAGATGGATGTTGTGTGAAAACAAACCCATGGGTATGGCAAAAGAATTGATCCGGATCTCATGGGTTGAGATCTGGATGGCTTGAATGCCGAGAGAGGAGGAACTTAGACGTGTCAATCTTGCATGAAAAGAAGCATGGACAAAAACATGTAAATGAAATACTCGGGAATTGAGGCTCAAAGAGGAGTCTCACCTCTAAAACTAATTACTAGTAAATCACTAAGAACTAATTAATCTCACAATGAACAATAGAAAATATGAGAGAAGCCAAAATGAGTAACTTGATATTATGAGAATGTTTGTTAGGCTTTTATATAGCATTACAAAATGGTCCATTGGACAAAGCCAAAAAGAGCTCATTAAATTAATATGATAGATCTAACTAGCTAGCTAATTAAGTAGTGGAAAATAAAATTCGATACAATAATGGAAATAGCTCATTAAATGAGTATATTATTATAATAATATATCTAACTACCCAGCTAACTAAGTAGTGGAAAATAAAACCCAATACAATAATGGAGAGGTGGGACTCTCTTTGACCCATATGGTCAACTTGTTAGCCTAATTAATTAATGATGAGGTGGACATCTCCTTGATCCACATGGGAAATCTATTAGTTGTATAGCTTTATGACTTTTGCATCCGAATTTAAACCATATACCCCATAAAATTTGGATCATTCCTCCCCCTTTAGAAAATGATGGTCCCCATCATTTCACTCATGCTACAAAGAGACCCATGATTATAATGTTCTAATTCACAATGAAGGGAAGGGTTTTGTGTGGTTGACCCATAATCATTTACATTAATAAAAAATGGAAAAATCATGACTTTGGAGGCTTTAAATCTCCTTCTACAAATTTATTCATAACTTATGCTACATGTGATGAAATTTAATTCCATTGAAGACCCATTTGAGCAATTGAAGAAATATTTCCATCGATATATGGAACATGTTCTGAGGTGGTCCATGGAATGAGAAAAAGTTGTTGAAGTGTCAATGAAGCACAGTCGTCTTAGAAGAAAGACATCCAGATCTTTAATTAGTGATATCTCTCAAACCAGGAAACGAAATGAAATTTTGTGAAATACTCATTTAAGATCTTGAAGAGATTCGTCCCTCCATATGTGGAACTCCTTCTGTAGTTTCATGAGCAGGGATAAAACGATTGTTGAATATGGTGGTACGCGCGAACTCCTTGGGTCAAATACATGTGGTACGCGCGAACACTGAAAATGCAATGAAGTTGGGCATTTGAAGAAAGATTGTGAAGCTAAGAATTTTGACATAGGTAAGTTATTGAATTATTCCCCTTCTGTGAAAGCAGGGAATGTATACTTGGCATCTACAAGTAACATTTAGATCATGATGTATGGTTGATTGGTTCAAGTGCTTCTTTTCATGACTCCTCACATGTAGTGGTTTTGTAAATATGAAAAAGATAATGAGGGTAATATCTTCTTAGGCAATGATTCAACAACCAAAATCATAAGACATGAAAAGGTCACGCTACTTCTCAAGAAGGGTTAAAACCCTCCCTAGAGTTCTACATATTCCTAAGGCTGGCCAAAAACTCAATATCTGTAATTAAGATGAGTGAAGCAGGTACAAATTATATTTGAAAAGGAAACATGCAAAATCAGTTGAGGAGCAATGGTGTTAGCAAAGGGAGTTTAAATGGGAACATTGTAAAAAATGTTAGAAAGCACTGCAACGGATGGGTGCAATAGTTTTGTTGTTCCTAAGGTGAGAAAAGAAGCATACATGACCCCTACTACTCCTATAGAGAAGACAATGCTTTTGCATCAAAGATTGGAACATATTGGAGAAAATGGCATCCGACTTTTGTTTATAAAGGTACGGTTGATGAAATTTCTAATTGTTGTTTAAATTTTGATTTTTGTGAACATTGTTTATGCTAAATAGAATGGGGTGAAATTTCCTATTAATGTTAAAAGAGGAGCAAAGATTCTATAGTTGGTACATAGTGATGAATTTGGATTTGTTCATGTTCTCCATAATTAGTTAAATCTCTATTATATGTCTCATTTATAGATAATTTCTTGACAAATACATGTATATATTTCCTTTAATAAAAATATGGTGTTTTTGATAAATTCAATGCATTAATCTCTTGTGGAAAACCCAATAGAAAGGAAGATAAAGGAGTTGGAGACAAATAATGGTGGAGAGTTTTTGTGGAAATGAAATAGAGTTTTGTAAGAAGTGTGAAATGGAAAGGAAAAATACGACTCCATACACCCTTCAATAAAATGAAGTCACAAAAATGATGAATAGAGAATTGATGGAAAATGCAAGTATGTTCAACGGTGTTGGATTTAGCACACAATTTCTACATAGAGACAATGGATACTACTTGTTACCTGCTAAATCGATCACCTACATCAACGTTGGTTAATAAAACTCCACAAGGCATGGACAAGTAAAAACCCCTTTATTGAACCTCTCAAAATTCTTGGTCATGATGCTTATGTGCATGTTTCAAAGGTGAAAAGAAGTATGTTGGATAATAACAAAAAAAGTGTATCTTTATTGGTTATAAAGATGGTATAAAAAGCTACAAACTCTGGAATACGGTAACAAAGAGCAAAGAGCATTACTTATAGTCAAGATGTAATCTTTCGAGAGGTTAAAAACGCTCCCAAATAGAAAGAACAACTAAGAAAAGAAGAACCACAAAAAACAGTGTTTGTGTTGGAGGTGAATTATCTGACTCAACAGAAGATGGTGTAAACAGGAAACTCTAATTAACTCGGAGGAAATATGTTATATGTTATGACAATATCATAGAGATTTAATATCCAAGAATGTAAACCAGTCAATGTTCCTATCCTTGTAGCTGTAAAGTCATTTGCAGAACACTTGTCCCAAGGCACAAGAAAACCACTAGAGGAGAGTATCCCACCCAGTCCTCGGCAGCGAGAACAAATCCCTTGTTTCTTCCTTCATATCCGAACATGCTTATGAGAAATTGACAAACGTGTGCTCTTTCAAAAACATAATTTGGAAAATTTCCTAATCATAGCATGCAATTATTTACAATTTTGAATTAATAGTTCCGAATGTCCGAAAATCACCCTGCAAACTGAAAGTAATTAACTTGTAATGAAAGATTGCATATTTAATCGCTGATTTTTTCTGAGTGTTTCAAAATCGTAATTGCCTGTGTGAATTCATAGATGCAAACAATAATAATACATTTCATTTGGATATTATTAAATGCAACATCAATTAAAAAAGACCAACACCTGCGCAAGGGGCCTTGAAAACATGGAGAGGAGAATGGTAAGAAGTTAGAACCAGTGCATCGGTTACACATTTGATGACATCAGAAACATGGAGAATAAGAGAGATCCTAGTTACCAAATTCAGTCCACCAAACCGGAAATCTGGCCGAATTTCTCAAACCTGACCCTGTCTGGATTCCGAATGAAAACAGAGATTTTTTGCCACTGACAGCCATCAATCAATGATCATTGACCGCTGTCAATTCCATTCAGAGGGCATTGAATATTGGTCAACGACTATTAACCACATCATCCGCCCAAAATAAAAGGAAAAAATTAGAAGGAACCAAAAATACTACAGGAGAAACATAAGCATGCCCTAAACTTTTGATCTATTCTTTACAAGCGGGAGATATTTCCATAGACCTCCTTGGGAGCTGCTTTCATTTTTGCCTGAATCGATTGTAGAAATTGAAATTCTTTTCCCGAACATTTTCCGAATTTTGTGCCAAATATCACAAATTTTCCATGCCAAAAGGTTTTTAAAATTTTCCAATTTTAGTAACTATACTTTCCCAAGGAATATGTTTTCAAAAATATTGAGATCATTGTTTAACATTATCACAAGAAACATATCATTGCTATTTCGGCTGTATGGACTTTTCTGTCCCTTGCAAGCCGTTACACTAGATGAACCCACTAGCGATTTAGCAGAATAAATCGCTAGTGGGTCCATCTCCAAACAATTACGATAATTACAACTGTAAGGAACATGCCAATGTAAGATATCCATTTATCTAACCGATGTCGTCTTTCGATTATTTTCAGCACAGAATTGGACAAACCAACAGTATTGAGAATGTCTAGAGCTTTGCGCTGTGCTTGCTGCAACCATCAGAAAAAAGAATTGAGTTAATTGTAAGGCCCTTGAGCACACTTGATGACTACATAGATTGAAGACCGATCTGGTGTTGCAAGTCTTCAGAAACATAATATCTGAGAGCAAAGCTGAAAGCACGAGAAATGGAATCTAGTATAAACAGCACTGAACAATTAAAAATAAATTGTTGCTTTAAGGGTATAAAAGCGAGGCATTTGCATCTTGGATATACATGGCCAGGTTCTGTAGTGATTTATCTTATAATTTCGAAACATATTAGCCTTTAGATAAATCAATAAAACATTCGTTCGAACATTACCATACTACAATTTATGTGTTCTTAAGACGAAAGAATTAGCGTTGATCTTTGAGCTCCAACAAATTGAAATTCTATTTTGTGGATTTACGAGAAAGCAGGTATAGACAATGAACATTAGTCACATTAATAAGGAACAAAATCCTCAACAAGGAGTATGCCAATATGGTTCATAGTAAGCCTGCATTTGTGAAGGCATCACAAATACAACAACACAAGCAATGGAGACCCACAAAACAAACAGGCACCTCTAAGTGATGTTAGTACTCGAATGAGGGAGGATGCTATCACATCAACCTGGGAACTTACACCACAAATCCAGCTTCCAGATTGGCAAAGCTTTTGGTGCATGTAGTGTTTCATAAATCAACAATATCTCACAACTGTTGTCAATGAGAGAATATTCCACACACTCTATTTTTATATTTTTTTTGGTTGATGTTTTAAACAATGGATGGTGGTCATATTGACATGGAATGAAATCTTCAGCAAAGGATATGCCACTGTGATTTAGTAAGCTTGCATATAATAAAGCATCACAAAGAAAGCAATCACAAGGCAATGAGAACCCACAAAGCACACAGGCATTTCCAAGGGATGTTATTACTGAAGTGAGGGAGGCTGTTATCACATCAACCTGGGGACTTATGCACCAAAACCAGCTTCCATGTTGGCAAAGCCTTCCATTTAAATGTAGCATTCCTGTGTCTTCGATCAAAGTGAATAGAGTGGATATTGACCAAAATCACTTGAAATTTTTCATTTACTTCTTGCAGTTAAGATTGTTCAAATTTCCTTCAGAAAATGGACTGCTACAATCATAAGACTCTAAGCAGCTTTTCTATATGTAACTTAAAGAGAAATATCAAATTGGAGATCTGCTTGAAATCAGTAAGAAATGTAATGGACGTACATCAGTTATTGCCCTTATTAAATTCAGTGAATACATCTGCTGGCATCATTTAGAATATAAGAAAAAGCCTGTGAAATATAAATGCCCATAATGTCGTTAGGCTTTCTGTAGTTGATAAATTAGTGTGCCTGTTATAGGAAGGGGCTCCTTTTGAGAAAAAACACATCATCTAGGGATTTGGCATCCACAGTCAACTGGAGTTATTTTTCCTTTAGCATTTAATGGTTTCAGTCTTCCTGTGACTAAAAATGTGCTTTTTAACTACCACTACAATAATTTGTGCCAAGAGGCACTCTAAAGCCCAGTATGGGGACGATGTTGAGGCGTAAAGTGTTAAGTGTTATGTTATAATTATAATTGTTAGAATTAGGGAAAGAAACAGAAAATGTACTTTCTTTAAAAAAATTATGTTAGTTAAATCAGCAAGAGCTTGAAAGATCTAAATAAAAAAACTCAGAACTGAAATTTCAAGTAAAACAGTAGATCTAAAACATCAAGTATTTCTGAATAAGTAAAGTTTAGATCTGAACTATATTTCTGAGTGAGAAAACATTTAAACCATTGAAATATTCTAAGCAATTAGATCTGAACCATAAGACTATTTCTGAATATGCTAAGTCAATAGATCAGAACTGTATAAAGCATTTTAACCACAGAAATATTTCAGAGCAATTAGATCTGAACCATAAGACTATAAGTCAATAGATCTGAACTGTATAAAGCATTTTAACCACAGAAATATTTCAGAACAATTAGATCTGAACCATAAGACTATAAGTCAATAGATATGAACTGTATAAAGCAATTTAACCATAGAAATATTTCTGAACAATTAGATCTGAGTATATGCAATAAAATAAAACTGAAAACAACACCTTACCTCTTGAAGACTTACCTCTGTTTAATGAAGACAAGTTTGGCACACATGAGGAATGTTATGCCACTTGAAGTTATCCTCAGATAAGTCTAGGGCTCATGGATCAACCTCAATGGGTTAGATCTCTGTCAGTGAAAAAGAGGATTGATATGCCACCATAGAAAACCTCACACAAACACAACCAAACCCCAACAGAAAAAATCTGGAATCAAACCCTTATTTCAGCCAGCAATAAGGAAGAGATGTGACAACAAAGAAAAAGGAGGCTTGGAAGCTTCAGATCAGGACGGCAGTCCTAGTTCAAGCCCTAACTACCTAGCAGTAGGGCCGCGGCCTAAGCAGGCTCCAGATCTGCTCAAAGAAGAGGGACAGCAGCCTCAAGGGAAGAGTCCAACACTTGGAAGAGGGTCGGCTTCAGTAGACAAGCAGAGAGAGAGGAGGGTGGCAGCAAGAACACTTCACAGCAGTGTTTAGAATCTAGATCACCCTCAACACACACAGCAGCAGCAAAAATATCTTAGAAGGAATCTGGCAGCAAACAACAAAAGAAACTGAACTGAACTATCACAAGGAGGCCGAACTGATACTGTCACAAGGAGACCGCACCACACATAGAAGATCTCAGAGCAATCCGCCAGACTTGGAAGAGGAGAGGATGAGTGAATAGAAAAGTGAGGGGGGAGGGTTTATATTTATAGTTTTAGGCTAGGGCTAGGCTTATAAAAATATAATTAAAAATAATATATTAATTAATATAAATATTAATTTAATATGTTATAATTAAACATTAATTAATAATTTTTTTATTAAGCCCTAAAACAAAAACCAAACCCCAATCAAACCCACACTTAAAAACCAAAGGGTGAAGAACAAGTAAGGGGTTTAGGAGAGGCTTTCTTAGTAGCAACACATGTCCATATAATTCTCAAGGTGACCAATTAACTTTATCATCACTGCATATGGGGTACATCCCTCATGTGGTCATGCTCATCTTCATAATCTCTCCTAGGTCCTGTGGACCATCCTGGAAGAGAGGAAGAGGATCACATACCAACAAATCTTAGTATTACACCAAAATCTACCTCATCAAAGACCAGGTTGCCCCAGAACAAATCTGGGGTCTTAACTACCAAGGTACAAGACCAAGAATCAACCCATGCTTTAAACATGGGTACCCTAGAACATATCTAGGGACTTATACTACTTGGTCCCAGACCAAGAACCCCAGTCATCCACTGGGGGCCCTCACAAGGGTCTTTGTCATGGCTCTAACTACTTGGTCCCAGACCAAGAACCCCAGGAGTGTACTGGGGACCCTAGTTCACAACTAGGGTCTTATGCCATCCTCCAGAGAGAATGGCTCTTGCAGCTGCATTAAATTCAACAATAATAACAAAGTCGGCTCAATTAAAAATAACAATAATAATAATATTTATAAAAATAAAGTCGGCTTAATATATGGAGGTCGTAATAATTACTTTAGTTTGATATGTAAATACTTTTTTAATATATTTTAAAAAATGAAATATTTTAATATATTTTATAATATTAATATATTATAAAATATATTAAAATATTAAAAAATATATATTGGTTTGAATTTGCTTTGCTTCGATTTGCCCTAGCTTCAATTAATAGATCACAAAAACAATGTAGTGGTTAAGGAGGTTGTAATATATGGAGGTCGTAATATATTAAAAAATATATTAATATTTTAATATTAATGTATTAAACCAGAATAGACCCATCTTAACCCCAGATCTATCAAGTGCCAAAAGGGATCAAATCTCTCGAGGTGCAAACCTTTTTTAGAGTGCAAAACTTGAGGAAAGGTTAAAGGTTTGCACCTTGAGAGATGTGATCCCTCTCAACGCTTGATAGATCCGAGGTTAAGATGGATCTATGATGGTTAAAGGGCTTCTTATAAGGACAAAGTTGTCTATATAAAATATAGAACAATCGGTGTTTTTTTAATCGGTCAACTTAGACTCAAACATGGCTGAGTTGACCAAATTAGGGTCTCCAACTCATGGCTCGGCCTTCAAACCGGTCAGGGGACTAGTTCTGTACCAAACCAGCGAATTCAGTGTAAAACTGGTCCAAAGTATGCATAACCTAACGGGATCTCTTTTACAATAGAACATTTGCTTGACACACAAGCCAAACTGGAATGATAATATAAGAATTTTTCCATTTTTTCGAAAAAAAAAATTCTACCATTTTCTTTATATCTCCCTTTCTACCGTTTTAGTTAAACTTTTTATATTATCATTAATTGTTTCAGGATGTTTGGAAGGGGTTCCAACTTCATCAGACCTCATATGATGAAAATCGAATTTCACATCCCATCCAAAATTCACCAGAATTAGTAGTTTTCAAAATTCCAACAAACTGAACTGCGCCAAACTGAAGACAAATCCACTAAACCATCAAAAGACGCCAAATGTCACCCTTCTCTTCTGTGACATACACCTGAAAAATATATACTTGCTAAAAATACATGCCAAAAATAACAGTTCCAACTCCTAAAAAATAGGAATCTCGGAATATGAAAATAACTGCTCCAGACACTGAACAAAGGACCTGATACAGATTCCATTGTGTTGGATGATAACGATCCAACCTCAGAATGGACAGAGGAGACTCACGCAGAAGAGTTTGATCATGATATTGATGACTTGGGGTGGACTGGTTTGGATTTGGATCCTTAAAGGCCTTCTTATAAGGACCAAGTTGTCTATATAAAATATAGAACAATCAGTGTTTTTTAAATCAGTCAACTTAGACTCAGACCCGGCTGAGATGACCAAATTAGGGTCTCCAACTCATGACTTGGCTCTCAAACCGGTTAGGGAACTAGTTCTGTACCGAACCAGACAGTTCAGTGCAAAACTGGTCCGAACTGGCTGGTTTGGCCAAGTTTATAACAACTCAGTCACCTACTGGGCCTAGTATGCATAACCTAAGGGGATCTCTTTTACAATAGAACATTGCTTGACACACAAGTCAAACTGGAATGATAATTTAAGAATTTTTCTATTTTTTTCCAGATTTCTTTTTCTATTTTTTTCCAGATTTCTTTTTCTATTTTTTCTGCGTGAGACACTGAACAAAAGACCTGATACAAATTCCATTGTGTTGGATGATAATGATCCAACCTTAGAATGGATAGAGGAGACTCACACGGAAGAGTTTGATCATGATATTGATGACTTGGGGTGGACTGGTTTGGATTTGGATCCTTAAAGGCCTTCTTACAAGGACCAAGTTGTCTATATAAAATATAGAACAATCAGTGTCTTTTAAATCAGTCAACTTGGACTCAGACCCGGCTGAGTTGACCAAATTAGGGTCTCCAACTCATGACTTGACCTTCAAACCAGTTAGGGGACTAGTTCTGTACCGAACCAGCCAGTTCAGTGCAAAATTGGTCCAAACTAGCTAGGTTTACCGTTTGGCCAAGTCTGTAACAACTCAATCACCTACTGGGCCTAGTATGCATAACCTAAGGGGATCTCTTTTACAATAGAACATTGCTTGGCACACAAGCCAAACTGGAATGATAATATAAGAATTTTTCCATTTTTTCCAGATTTCTTTTTCTACCATTTTCTTTATATTTCCCTTTCTACCCTTTTAGTTAAACTTTTTATATTATCATTAATTGTTTCAGGATGTTTGAAAGGGGGTCCAACTTCATCAGACCTCATATGATAAAAATAGAATTTCACATCCCATCCAAAATTCAGCAGATTTAGTAGTCTTCATAATTCCAACAAACTGAACTGCACCAAACTGAAGACAAATCCACTAAACCATCAAAAGACACCAAATGCCACCTTGTTCTTCTGTGACAAACACCTGCAAAATATATACTTGCTAAAAATACATGCCAAAAATAACAGTTCCGACTCCTAAAAAATAGAAATCCTAGAATATGAAAATAATTGTTCCAGACACTGAACAAAGGACCTGATACAGATTCTATTGTGTTGGATGATAATGATCCAACCTCATA
Source organism: Picea engelmannii (assembly GCA_009831015.1). Classification (NCBI taxonomy): domain Eukaryota; kingdom Viridiplantae; phylum Streptophyta; class Pinopsida; order Pinales; family Pinaceae; genus Picea; species Picea engelmannii. Next base: position 741,578 of record ML782161.1, read on the forward strand.
ATGGATAGAGGAGACTCACGCGGAAGAGTTTGATCATGATATTGATGACTTGGGGTGGACTGGTTTCGATTTGGATCCACTAGTAGGTGTAGCACCAAGCATAGCAGTCATTAGTCATGCTTCTACTAGTACTAATTGTTAAATTTAAGCAGCTGCAAGAGCCATTCTCCGGGAGGATGGCAGAAGACCCTAGCTGAGATCTAGGGCCCCCAGTGCACTCCTGGGGTTCTTGGTTTGGGACCAAGCGGTTAGGGCCATGGCAAAAGACCCTAGTGAGGGCTCCCAATGTATTGTTGGGGTTCTTGGTCAAGGACCAAGCAGTTTGATGATGTAAGTCCCTAGATGTGTTCTAGGGCCCCTGGATGTGTTCCAAAGAATCCTTGTTCGATGCTTGGATTGATCCTTGGTTGTGTACCTTGGTGGATAAGACCCTAGTGGTGATCTAGGGCCCCCAGAACCCCAGATGTGTTTTGGGGTATCCTAGTCTAGGACCAAGTGGTTCTTGGTTAAATGCCAAGACGAGATGATGTGTGATCTTCTTCTCCCCCGAGATGGTCCATGAGACCTAGGAGTAGTTAAGAAGAAGGACATGATCACATCAGTGACATTCCTCTTATGCTGGGATGATAAAAGCTTATAAGTTATCATGAGACTTATGTGGACATCTTGCCATTGAAGAAGACCCCTTTGACTTTGTCTTGTTTCCTCCCCTTGCTTGGGCCACGTCCTTTTTAATGTTTATTGTGGTGTTGGTCTTTTCTAGTCACTTTGATTTTTTGACTTTCTAATTAATATTTTTATTAATTAAAATATTAATTTTTTTTATTTTGTTTTTAATTGGGTTTTAATTAACCCTAAAAGGTAGGGTTAATTTATTTAACCCTAAACCCCTTCCTAAACTATAAAAAGAACCTCACCCCTCACTCTCTCATACACATTCTTCCTCCCACACTTCTCTTGGTCTGATTTTGCTACGGCTACTCTTATTCAGTTTAGTATGGCATCCTTGGAGTATTTTCTCTTGTTGTTTTGAGGTGCGGCCTCCTTGGGTTTTCTCCCTCTTGCTGGCTGGGAGTCTTCTTGTTGGTGTTCTGGTTTCCTCTTGTTGTTTGAGGAAGTGCGGCCCTCTCCCCTTGTTGTTTAAGGTGTCGCGTCCCCCTCCTATCTCTTCTCTAGGCTATCGCCAGTTCCTCTTATGTTGTCACTGCATCCTAGGCTATCGTTGGCTCCTCTTTAGGTTGTCGCTGGAGTCTCTTCCTGTTGCCGCTAGTGTCTCTCGTATGTTGCCACTGTCTATCAAATTACAGTTGTAGGGCTTGATGAGACAGCCCTAAGGTTGCCACCTAATTTGTTGTAGCATTCCAACATATTTTTGGACAATTTTGTTTAGGGTTGTTAGTGGTTTTGTTCTGCCACAAGCTTGGACAGTGTTGCCCTTGTTTCAACCCTGTGTTTGATGATTTGTGTGTTGGGTGGTTTTCTGATCTTTTCCCTAAAGTCTTCTTGGCAAAATTGTCCACATAGATCATAATGAGATCTACCCTTGAGGGTCTGATCCATGACCATTATAGTTTTTTCTAAACATACAGAAAAGAGGACAGCAGCAAGCATCTAAGGTAAATATGTTCTTTTTTTTGGTTAAGGTGACGTTCAGATTTTACTTTTGCTAATGATCATATCTGTTCATGTACAGATTTAGTTAAGAACAATTTTCTTTAATGTTCAGATCCATTGTATTATTTCTGTGATTAGTCTACTTCAGAAATTTTGATTTGATTACTAATCTATATCTACTGTAGTGAATAAATTTAAAAGAATATTATTGTTCTAGTTTTCCCTTGAAATTCTAACACTAATACTGCAATTGCAGATGTCCCTGAGGAGTCCGACAAGTCTGAGCTAAAGGATGGTCCTATAGCGAATCTTAAAACCTGGAGTAAAATTTGGCGAACTTCAATACAAATTCAGCACATGTTCAAGGGGTTAACGGAGAGAGGAAACCACCACTCGCTGTAAGTATCAAATTAAAGAGGGTCGGCACCAGAATATGGAAGTCCAGCCTAATTTCATCCCTGTGCAAGCTCTGTCAAAATGTTTCGACATGCTTTCATAGCTCCAATGTGGCAATGTGTGTGCAAGTTCCTACGCAACTACAGGTTCACATGTTACACTGAATACCAATTAAATTTTACACAGAGGGTTTGCCACCAATGACGGGTACTTCGAACCACTGTTGAAAAAGTCGACATTGACAAAAAGTGGGTCAGGAAAACATCGTTTCAAAAAAAATCGGAAAAAACAGCAAAAAATTGGAAAACCAAGACAAACATTAAAAAATACAAAATATATTCATTTTTTTCAAAATTTTAAACATACAAAGCAACAACGACATCAAATAAACTCATTGGCACATAAATATGGAGAAAGCACTGATATATATGATGTAGTGGATGCCAAATAAAAAATTATACATCAAGATTCAAAGTCAATACTGAATCCTGAACCCTGATAGTTGTCCAATCAAGGACTCAAAAGCGGAGAACCAATACAAAATAACATCACATATATAAATGTATCTCATCATCATGAGGTAGATGTACAATGCAATGTTTTAAAACTCGAACTCCGACTCGGAATTGGTCGATGGTCAACTCCGACTCAAACTCAAACTCGGATTGACTCAGACCGATCTGATTTAAATGACTTGGTTTACTAAAATTACATAAAATATTTAAATTTTAATAAAAAAATTATATTTTAAAAATTCCAAACCATGATTCCAAAAAATTATTGAAACTTTGAAAGAAAGCATTATGAATAAATGAGCAAGAACATTTAAATGACAAGCAATGTTCCACCATCGCTTATATTCAAATCCTCATCATTAGTATCACCCTTTGCCTCTACGTTGATCCTCTAGAGACATCAGTGAACACCTCCCAATTTTGATGAAACTACCTAATCGAAGCCTTATAATACAGTAGAAAAAGCTTAACATGCCTAATCAATGATTTTGGTTTGAGTGAAAGGTACATTTTTGCTAAGGCCATGTTAGAGAAGTTCAACAATCAATACCACCAACATCGAGGTACATAAAGGGCTTGGTGCTCTTGATTAAATGCCAATCTCATACCCTCATATGTGATAGAATCCAATGAAAATGTTGCAATCCTACCAATCCTGAGATCCTGAAAACTGTTAAGTCTGTTGGATTTTGAATGGGATATGAAATTCTACTTTCTCCATATCAAGTCCAATAAGGTTGGAACCACTCTCAAACATCCTGAAACAATTAATGGTAATGTTAAAAATTTAAGTAAAAGGATAAAAAGGAAAGATAAAGGAAATGTCAACTTAAAAAGGAAAGATAAAGAAACTGTCCACTTTTACCATTAATTGCTAGCATTTTTGGTCAAACCCTTTTAAAAAAATTAATCTTGCATGTTGGTGGGGTCTAGTACCTACTCGATCGAGTCAAGCCCTTCTCCTTCCTTCTCCAACAGCGACAAACACAAATGAAAAAAAAAACTCAAAAAATCTGCTTTATCCCCATGATTTCCATTCACTGGCCCGTGATTTTTGGGGAAAAAGTCGTGACTTTTATGAATAAGTTGTGACTTATTCAACTTTTAAAAAATCGCGATATTTTCAAGTTGATTTTTCGTCGCCTGGAAAAAATCGCGTTTTTTTAAAAGTCGGCGATTTTTCGGAAGCTTTTTCAACTATGATTTGAACACGAATACAAACCAAGTGACTATGCCTGTAGGTCATGTCAAAGATCCCATTCCAGAAGTGGCAATGAGTTTGATAATTGATCATGTTGATCAGTGATATGTAGTAGGCTAGTAGCTTGTAGCATGTTGTTTTTTGGACTCTAGAGCCTCGTTGATTATGTATTTTGTTTCAGATAGCATTGCACTCAATGCCATTTTCATATATTCAACCTTACTTATACATGAGGAGACTTTGCATATTTATTATTGTCTCTAATGGTTTGGAATCTTTAAAATATATTTTTTCATTAAAATTTTAACATTTTATTTATTTTTTAGTAAACCAAATCATAAATTTTAAACCAGTCCAGTTCCAAGCCGAGTCTAAATAGACCCTCAGCCGGTTCCAAGTCCAAATCCAACTTTTAAAATATTGAGAACAATACACTCTGGCCCTTTTTAACAATGTCGGTGCCACCCATTCTCTCCTCCTAGTTGCATGTTTTATCCACAACTGAGTCTAGACTAGTTCAGCTGGACTATTTCTTCTTAGAGATTTATGTAGAGGACAACCAGTAGTAGGTGCAATACAAATTTCCATTCATATACTTTGTAGGGAACACTTTCCTATAGAGCAAACTGAGCACATATGCAGAATCCTATGCTTAGTGTTTTTATCATTCTTGCATGAAATAAAGAACTCTCAAACAGCTGTGTAATGCATGTGGTTAGTAGAAAAACACTTCCCTTGTATGTGCATAAATCACTAGAAAACATGAAAATTTATATAGAGAATTCAGTTTACCTTCAAACGATCTCTTTGTTCTGCATACTTTGAAAGAACAGCTACCCCAGTAGCATAAGCCTCATCAAGCATGTATGATGAATTACGTGCTGACTGCCTGGCTTGGGTTTCATCATCAAATATTTGCATCACATGAGCAGAGTCCCCATTCTACAACATGTACAAATCAGCAGATCAGATATTTAGCATTATAATCTAAGAGGTGAAAAAAGGCCAGAATATTTCCAATACTAAAGAAACCGCTCTGTCAGTGTGATCCCTAAGCAGGTACACAATCAAAACATCTAGTATATAGACTTGGATGTCAGTCAACTATAATACACATGAAAGAAAATACATGGAAAGAAAAAGAAGTGGTATATAACACAATATTGAGCTTTGATTCTAACAATTAACATTTCACCAGAGGGTACCTTTTTAGAAATCTTCTCCACCACAGTAACAATAACATTGAACTAAGGGCATTAAATTACTTTGGCAAAGTAGCATTACATAGATCTATGGTGAATATTCCTTCACAAGGTTACTGCAAGATCTATCATTAGTTCTTGGGCTCAAAAGAAAATAAATAGCATAGAAGTAATTAAAAGAAAAAAATATAAATATAAACAGCATATCCAAAGACCCAAAGAGCAGTCACAAAAGATCTCCCTTCCTACACAAGGAGAGCTGGCATATCCACTTTCACTAGCAAATAGTTTGGGTTCCCATATTTTCAGTAGAATGGAGTTCAGTTTGCATCATGGTTTTAGATTCCAATTTTCATACAACAGATGGATATGAAAAAAGTAAGATATACAAAGAGTATAAATGCTGGATGAAAATCTGGTCACAACTTCATACATTTGTGGTCACTTTCAGAAAAATCATGACCTGGCACCAATAAAAAAAGATAGAAAGTCTATGATGTTCTTTCAGTCACAAAGATGGAATACTCGCTGAGGATATCAAACAGAAAAAGTGCAGAAAACAAACAGACTGAGTCATGTTCCACACATTTTGTGTGTAGCTTGCCTGTTGTATTGATACATATCCTGCTCCCGGCATTTGCCCATTTTGTATTAATTCATGTTGTTCCAAGTTTCACAAGCCTCAAAGTTATAGATGGTAGAAACCTCAAGTGTCTAGAGGGTGAACCAAGTGTGTTAGCCCAGGACCTAGAGTTAGCTTTACCTTGTTTCTCTGAAGGTGATTCTTCTTCAGTCATGGCACACTCAGCAAATCTGTACAGCAGAGATGGCAGCATGGATGAGGGCGCAGCAGTGAAGCAGCTTCTAGAAGGAGCACAGCAGCTGCTGTTATAGGCAGTTCCGTGATTGAGGGCACATGTATGCTTGCATGTGCCAGCTTTGGCCTTATTTAGAACTGCTGTCTTCAGTTCAACTAAGGTGCATGCACTTTCCAGATTTAGATGCACTAGTTTAGCATCAGTCAGGTGCAGTTCTAATTTAGGCAATTACATGCATAGTTCATAATACATAATTAGATAGGGCATAGATCTCTAGGAGAGAAGGTGCTGTATGCTGGGTTTTATCTTCTTCCAGTTATGGAACACTCAACTAGAAGTTATAGCACATGCAGCATTCATGCAAGGTTGGGCACTCTGTCCTAGGTGCTAAGTTTAAGGTTTTGCCTCCTCAAGGGAGGCGCACCATTGGAGGAGAATCCATGGATTGTAAACCATTATCTCTTATAGTCTATAAAAGAGAGATAGGGTGACTTCACTAGAGACAGATTTGAGTGAGATAATGGAAGGTTTTGAGCAGTCTGCTGCAGGTTTTAAACTTGCTGCAGGTGATTGAATTGCTGCAGGTTTTAAACTTGCTGTCATAATTTATAGAACTCTTTTTTATGCAGATTAACACATGACAGCCTGCTGCACTGAGCCCAAGGGGTTAGCTCAACCGGTTGTCACCAATGTTGCTGGCATTTGGTAAGTTCCATGCCAGTAGGTGCCCAGTTCGAATGCCCCTAGTTGAGGGCTGAGGCACACTAGTCTATGCCGACAAGTTTACTAGGGATGCCATCCAGGAATGTGGAGAAGCATCCCTTGGGTTTCCCTGCAGGGTTTTCCTTGGAAAAATAATCAGTCCATTGTTCTGAGTGTTTCCGCAGTATGCAGTGTCTGCACTTTTGGGCATACAGTCCAGAATTTTAGTATAAACGCAGTCTGCTGTTTTGAGAGTAGTTTAAACAGATTTAGTTAATTTTTTGTTCATAAGTGCAGATCTGTGTACCATGAATTAAATTTCAACATGGTATCAGAGCATGTTTTCTGAAATATTATTCTCTGTAAGAGGGAGCTGTCGGAAGATCTTAGTGAGTGTAATGACTTAGCTTTAGTGATTGAATCTGATCTGTACCTGACATGGGTGCTTGGACCTGTGAGGGGTTTGTGGGTGAGATGCCTAAAATACTCCAATGATTGGAGTGTTGTTTATGCCTGAGATAGTTGATTTGCACCTGTGATAGTTTTGTTGGTCTGATTTGTTTTCCCACTATCTGTTTTGGTTGATGTATGTCCTAAGAGTTGTAAATATGACTAGTCTCAATCTCAAATAATGTAAGCATCTAGAGGGTGCTTCCAACTTTACACCTTGGAATTCGGACTGCAGATGCTACTAGAGGAGGTTGATCTGCGGTGTTTTGTGGAGAGGCTACAATGCCTGCCAATCATGTGCAGTTGGCCAAACACAATAAGAAGACGGTTAAAGCAAAGACAATCATCCTTGATTCCGTGAAGGATCATTTGATCCCTCGCATCGTGAAGAAGAAGATGACAAAGATGTATGATGCCTTGATCACTCTTATCAAAGTGCAAATATCTCTCAAAAGATGTTACTAAAGAATAAGCTTACCAATGCCCACATGAGTGACGTAGAAACGGTGGCTAGCTACTTGATGAAGATCACTCAGTTGAGAGATCAATGTGCTGCTACCGGAATGAAGGTTGCTGATGAAGACTTGGTGCACATAGCACTAAATGGGTTGTCTTAACCTTGGGAACACTTTGTGCAAGGCATTTGTGCTTGTGAGAAGCTACCCACCTTCGAGAAGCTTCAAGGTGACTTCATCCAACAGGAGATAAGGCAAAAGGGCAAGGAGGAAGAATCAGGTTTTTTGAATCAAAGGAAGAAAGACTCGAGTCATGTGAAGTGTTTCAAGTGCCACAAGATGGGCCACTATGCATCTCAATGTCCTGAGAGGAAGAAATCCATGCAACAAGAGAAGCAATTTGTAAAGAGTGCAGAAGCTTCAACTGGATCAGATGAGTTAGCATCTAGACTTGACACAACGTTTTTCACAGTATTGTGTCTTTCCACTAACACTGATTCTGGTGTAGGGTGGTATGTGGATAGTGGAGCATCCAAACACGTGACCTTCAACAAAAAGGCTTTCTACAATCTTCAAGAACAAGATATAGACATACCAGATATCCACTGACAGGGATGGGTTCTGTCTCAACCCACATGCCTTCAAGTGATGTTCTAGAGTTGCATAATGTCTTGTATGTTCCAGGTTTAACAAAGAATCTTATTTCAATTCTTGCATGAAAAATCTATAAGGTATGGATAAGTTTGATGATCAACAAGTGATCATTAGAACACACGGCCTTGACCCTAATCGAGTTTTGGCCAGCAGAGTGCGTGAAGGTGGCCTTTACAAGGTGCTAGCATATCCAGTGAAGTATGGCGCTTTTGTGCATAACTGACAATCTATGCGAGTTATGGCACAAGTGATTTGATCACTTGCACTACAGAGCACCACCACTCTTGAAGGACAGGGTGTAGGATTGTCGGACTTCGAGATCGAGAACACAGGAGTGTGAAAGCACTATGCACTCAACAAACATGCCAAGACTGCTTTCCCAAGTAGTGACCACAGATCAAGAGAGATTCTTGATCTGATTCATTCAGATGCGTGTGGAGTCTGGACCAATGTCTTCAACTTCTTTGACATGTAGTTTATACTATGTATCTTTTACTGATGATTCCTCTAGGAAGACTTGGATTTTATTATTTATTTTATGAAGACTAAGGATGAAGTGTTTAGTAAGGTTAGGGACTGAAGGGCCTTGGTTGAGAATCAGAGAGGTTGGAAGATAAAGGTGCTAAGTGTTAGTTTTAGCTCGGTTTGTGTCTCAGCTGTGCCTACTGTCCTAGGCCAGTTGTGGGACACCTTAATTAACCCAGTCAGCATTTTTTATCTCAGCCTTAGGTTTGGGCTTGCAGCAGATTCTCCTTGAGTGGATTGTGGGGCCCAAGGAGAGAGGGCGCACCTCATGAAGGTGGTTGAGTGGTCTGTGGGACCCAGACCAAGGAGGGCGCACCTCTAGATGGTTGCTAGTGGAGTGTAGGTCCCTAACCAAGGGGGCACACCTCCTAGTGGAGAGTGGGGTCCAGCAGCTCCAACTCTCAACCATTGAGGCCAAGCCTTGGGACACTTGTCAAGGAGGATGGGAGGCTGCTAGGGAGATAAAAGGAGGCTGAGGGTGAGAGGACAGAATAACATTCTCATTTGTGAGTGAGCAAGTGAGCTGAAGGAGGGTGCATAGGGCTGAGGAAGAGGGCAACTGGCTGGGTGATCTAAGCAGCCTGTGGAGAGGCATTTCAGGGCAATTATGGGCAGCTTGCAGAGGCTTTAGTTTAGCAGCCAAAGAGGCCACATCTACTGGAGCATACTGGGCCACTACAGGCCGTATTTTTCAGCAAGCAAGAGGATCGATTTGAACAGGCCGTACAACAATCCAGGGAGGCCGAAATTCTCAAGTCATTCAGCAGAAACAGAGGGTTATTTCTAGCTAGCCGTACAGCAACATTTGAGGCAGCCTCTTGCTGGGCCGTACAGTTGGGTATAGTTGGGTTGTACAACTAATAAAAGAGGGCAGATCTGCTGTAAGAAATTTCTGTGTAATTTTGTTGCTGCAATTTTCCTCTGAAACCCATAATAGAAGCCCTCCTTTGCTGGTTTTTCCCCACACTGGGGTTCCAGGGTACTTCTGGTGTCTTTGTGTTATTTATGTTCTTTTTTCCTGTATGTTTCCGCTGCAAATTTTATGTTTTATATCTCACCTGTAGGTTTCTGCATAAATTCAAATTTTATATCAGCAGTAATAATTTTTGGTTTGGTTAATTTATTGGCAGCATTCTAAGTGACAGAGATATAGTGGTAAATTCAACATGGTATCAAAGCTCAGACTCTGAGTAAAGGACAGCCAAGTGACTTGTTGTGCAGACCAGCAAGGGTAAATCAACAAGTGGACAGAAGACCAGAAGTGTGTGGGCAAAACAAAACAACGGACTCAAATGGCTAGTGCAGGCTTGAGGGTTGAGGACAGGTTGGATGGAGCCTCAAATTTCTATTATGCTTGGAGGGAGCGAATTAGCTTGGTACTGGAGGAGAATGGGCTGCTGAAACTTGCAGAAGGCAAAGTGGTAGTCCTAGCTGATCCAGTACATCTAGTTGCCCATGACAAGAAGGATGTCAAGGCCAGAAGGATACTTGTGGATGGTGTCAAGGACCACATCATTCCACATTTTTCTTGCAAGAAGACAGCGAAGGACACATGGGAGGCCCTGGTAAAGCTATACTAGTCTGAGAACGAGAGAAGAAAGATGTTACTCAAAGAAAAGTTGAGAAGCACGAAGATGGCCAAGGGAGAGTCTGTGGTCACTTACCTCACAAAGTTCACTCAGATTCGAGATGAACTTGCAGCAGTGGGAGAGGCCGTGGGCGAGACCGAGCTGGTGAGGACAACCTTGAATGGCTTCACCAAGCAGTGGGACGTGTTTTTCTGAGGGGTGGTTGCACGAAAGAAACTCCTTGATTGGGAGAGGTTGTGGGACGACTTCACCCAGGAGGAGTTGCGAGTGGATGCATCTCAGGCTAGTCAACCGAAGAGTGAGGAAGAATAGAATGTGGCTCTTCATGCAAAGAAGAGCAGTGGAGCGGGAGGCTCCAGGGGCGTGGGCAAAGTGAGATGCTTTGCATGTCACAAAACTGACCACTATGCTAGCAAGTGTCCTAACAAGAAGAAGAAGAGGGAGTCACTCGACGAATTTTCTCAGGTTGCCACTCTTTCTAGCAGCTGCAAATTGGCTGAGTTTAAGGACAACGAGGCATGGTTCGTGGATAGTGGGTCATCTCGCCGTATGACGGGAATGAGGTCAGTGTTCCTTAGTATTTCGGAGACGGGCTCAGACTGCCATGTGAAAAATGGGGCGCGCACCAGACATGCAGTAAAAGGGGTTGGATGCGTCAGATTCCAGAGAGAGTTAGGAGTGTCTCTGGAGGTGGATGAGGTGATGTATGTGCCAAAGTTGAAGGTTAACTTGCTCTCTATATCAGCTCTAGAGGATATGGGGTATGATGTAATGTTCGTTGATGGACATGTGTTAATACGAGCAAAGGGAGCGGCCTTGGATGCAGCAGTGAGGCTTAGCATCAGGCAAGGTATGATGTACAAGGTGTTGGGACAGCTTGTAGGTGGGTCCAGGGGGGTCTTGGACCAGAGATCAATGTCAAAGAAAGTCAGCTCGTATGGCTTGACATTGATGGCTGAGCAGGACAGCACATCAGATCAGAGTGCAGCAGAAGTAACAGGTGGATCTTCCGGTTCAGAGGGAGCAGCTACAGCAACAGCAACAGTTTTGATTGGATCAGAGATTGATCTTGGTAGAGACACCTCCCTCGCTAAGTGGGAGTGTTATTTTTAGCTCGGTTTGGTGTCTCAGTTGTGCCTACTGTCCTAGGCCAACTATGGGACACCTTAATTAACCCAATCAGCCTTTTTTATCTCAGCCTTAGGTTTAGGCTTGCAGCAAATTCTCCTTGAGTGGCTTGGGGGGGCCAGGGAGAGAAGGTGCACCTCATGAAGGTGGTTGAGTGGTCTATGGGACCTAGACCAAGGAGGGCGCACCTCTAGGTGGCTTCTAGTGGAGTGTGGGTCCCTGACCAAGGGGGACGCACCTCCTAACGGAGAGTGGAGTCCAACAGCCCCAATTCTCAACCATTGAGGCCAATCCTTGTGACACTTGTCAAGGAGGATGGGAGGCTGCTAGGGAGATAAAAGAAGGCTGAGGGTGAGAGGACAGAATAACATTCTCATTTGTGAGTGAGCAAGTGAGCTGAAGGAGGGTGCATAGGGCTGAGGAAGAGGGCAACTGGCTGGGTGATCTGAGCAGCCCGTGGAGAGGCATTTCAGGGCAATTCTGGGCAGCTTGCAGAGGCTGAGTTTAGCAGCCAAAGAGGCCACATCTGCTGGAGCATACTGGGCCACAACAGGCTGTATTTTTCAGCAAGCAAGAGGGTCAATTTGAGCAGGGCGTACAGCAGTACAGGGAGGCCAAAATTCTCGGGTAATTCAAAAACAACAGAGGTTTATTTCTAGCTGGCCATACAGCAGAATTTGAGGCAGCCTCTTGCTGGGCCGTACAGCTGAGTATAGCTGAGCCGTACAGTTGATAAAAGAGGGCAGATCTGCTGTAAGAAATTTCTGTGTAATTTTGTTGCTGTAATTTTCCTCTGAAGCCCATAATAGAAGCCCTCCTTTGCTGGTTTTTCCCCACTCTGGGATTCCAGGGTACTTCTGGTGTCTTTTTGTTATTTATGTGCAATTTTCTGTTTTACATCTCAGCTGTAGCTTTCTGCATAAATTCAGATTTTATATCAGCAATGATAATTTCTGTTTAGTTAATTTATTGGCAGCAATCTCGGTGACTGGGATATAGGTTTAAATTTCAACACTAAGGTCCGATAATAGAGGAGAGTACACCTCCAAGCACTTTGATGCCTTTTCAAAGAAGTTGGGATCAAGAGGGCACTGACAGCGCCATACAGCCAGCAGCTAAAAAAGTGTTGCAAAGAAGAATAGCCAATCTATCATTCAGATACCCAAATCAATGATCCACAACATGGATTTTCCCAAGTCTTTGGGCAAAGGCATGCAATACAGTTGTCTACATTCTAAACAGAAGTCCTCACAGTATATTAAAGGAAAAGACTCCAGAGGAAGACTTCACCGGTGAGAAGCCTCAGGTATCAGACCTTTGTGTATTGGGTTGTCGTGTTTATACTCATGTCCCTGACAAAAGAGGACTAAGTTTGAACCCTTGAGCATCAAGGGTATATTTGTTGGTTACAGTGAGACCCCCAAGACTTATCAGATCTATATTCCATCACCGTGGAAGACAGTGGTAAGTTGAGATGTTAAATTTGACGAGGATGGATGGTCCTGTAAGTTTCAGAAGCCTCCAACAAAGGTTGAAGAGGGAGACAAGCTTGTTGTCCCAAACACTGCTTAGAAAAAAAAAAGAAAAATTAGAACAGATCGACAAGGTTTCAATGAAGGAACAGATGCTTCAATACCATCCAATTCAATCAGGAAGCCAAGATGGCTTACCCAGACATTACAACAGGCATAGGAACAAGTAGGAGCACTTAAAGCTAGATTTTGAGGGAGTAGTCCTCCCAAGAGTTTTCCAACTCATGTTGCACTAATGTCTTCTATCATTGATACAAAGCTTTTTAGTGGTGAGGAAGCAATTGAAAAGCAGGTATGGTGAGATACTAAGCTGGAGGAGTATGATGTCTGGGAGACAGTTCCAAAACTCACTGTGGACACTGCAATCAGTGATTGATTCTGAACATGTATGTAGTTGTTGAGGAAACCTTCCTTGAACACGGTAAGTACACCTTGAAGATTATGGAGGATCAAGGTGAAGACGGAGTAACTTATTTTGGTGGAGAACACCTTCCTTACAAAGTGGGAGTCTTAGCTTTACCTTGTTGCTCTGAAGGTGATTCTTCCTCAGTCATGGCACACTCAGCAAACCTGTACAGCAGAGATGGCAGCATGGATGAGGCCACAGGCCCACAGCAGTGACAAAGCCTCTGGGAGAAGCACAGCAGCTGCAAATATAGGCAGTTATATGATTGAGGATGCATGCATGCTTGCAAGTTGCCGCATGCATATGCCAGCTTTAAATTTGCCTTATTTAGAACTGCTGTCTTCAGTTCAAGTAAGGCACATGCCTTTTCCAGATTTAGAAGCAGCACTTTAGCTTCGGATAGGTGTAGTTCTAATTTAAGTAATTGCATGCATAGTTCAGATTTAGATGGGGTGCATATCTCCAGGAAAGAAGGCACTGCATGCTGGGTTTTGTCTTCTTCCAGTTAAAGCACAGTCAACTAAGAGTCATAGCACATGCATTCATGCATGTTGGGCACCATTGGAAGGGAACTCATGCATTGTAAGCCCTAATCTATCTTAGTCTATAAAAGAGAAAAAGGGTCTTCAGTAGAGACAGATTTGGGAGTGAGAGAGTAGAAGGTTTTGAGCAGTTTACTTTGTTTTCCATTTTTCAGATTAATAAAGAGTTATGTGATTGAACCAGGGATGATTTTAGGGGCTAAATTTCGCTCATGGGCTAATTTTCCATGGTTTTTCCAAAAAAAAATTCTTTATTATAAAAATGATTCTCTCAAATTCTATAGGATAAAATTATTTTACCTTAAAAATCTCCAAAATTTTATACAAACTATATAGAATCCTTAGAAATTTGAATATTTTTACAAAAATATCGCCAAACATTTATAGTTGGCATATGAAGGATTACTAATATTCACCAACATTTCTACATTTTAAAATTAATTTCCATCCTTAAAATCATCCTTGGATTGAACTGCTGCAGATTTTATACTTGCTGTCATAATTTACAGAACTCTATTTTTATGCAGATTCATACATAACAATCCGATGTTCTGAGTGTTTCTGCATTATGCAGTGTCTGAAGTTTTGAGCATACCATAGAATTTTAGCATAAATGCAGTCTTCTTGTTTAAGAGTAGTTTAGACAGTTTTAGTTAGGATTTTGATTATAAGAAGTCCAGATCTATGTACCATGAATTAAAATTCAACACCTAGGAGGATCAGGCTCCCACACCTCTCGAAAATGAAAAGTAACCAGGGCTTTCAAAGAGAATTGCCAAGAATTCATCTTTGCAAGACAAGTATCATCATCAGTGTTGTCCAACCCTATGTGGACCGAAGGTAATGAAGATCATGATCATGACCAGCTGACTCCATGAGCTAATAGCATTAAAGCATATAAAGGCAAGAAGAAAAGTTTCATTCTAATGTATATGCCCCTATTGCACAACATCTTATATTGAATCTTCAGTATGGAACTTTTTCATTTATGTTTATTGCCAGGTTCAGTCGAACTTTTTCAAGAGTGATATTTTTGCAACAACTCCTTTGGCATGGGATTGTCAACAGTAGTAATTACTCGTCCTTAAAGCTGAGCAGACTACATGTAGAAAAACACTCAATAACTATATATTGCATCTCTTTCAGGGGCACGCTGGTGTTTTAACAGTATTTTGGGTAAAGCTATATATATATATATATATATATATATATATTATTGTCATTTGCATGCATCATAGAAAGATTGTTCCCACTCATCTGTAATGGGCATTGACACAGTACATGTCTGGTTCAACCAAGGTAATGCAACTTACTTGACTCTTTATTTAATTGCACTAATTATTTGGACTTGAATTTGTAGTTCACCTGAATATGATGCTCACTACTTAGAACAGTCAAGTGAGGGAGTCAGGTAAATGTTTGGAAAACAAAGGAATTTCCCATATGGACATTTCATCAATTACCATCTCCATTCAATAGGATTCTGCTATCAGCTAGGAGAATGTTTCTTGGATCTCCAATACTTCCTAGGATTTGGAGGGTTTGGAAGAGTAGAGTACAAACAGCATTCACACAATAAAATATGTCGTGATGTTTGTGCCTACAGTTCTAAAGCTTAAAATTTCTAACATGTGATGGAAAATATTATGAACCCTTACCCCAGGGATAGTTGCATTCTACAGAACCCTCTTTCCAATCTTATTGATAAAATCATCGAGGCTAGAGTAGCCTCCTAGCTCTTTAATAGAGGTTGAATGCTTTTCATTTAATTCTGTGGCAGCTGCATATGTTCCTTAGCCCTCTGTGGCAGATCATCCATTTGACTCGTTATCTTTATTAGGGACTAGTTGTGTGATTCATTATTCAACCTTCAAAAGTTGAATGTTAAGGTTGTGAATAAGGTCACATGTAATCTAAGTTACATTATCCTTCCATCCAAATTTTGAGTACAGCCATCTATCTCAGTTATCATAAAATACCTCAAGTATTACCTCCACTTCTTTGTTACCTATATTCAATAATCTGTATAAAATGGCTGGCAGGACTCACCTTTGGTTTGGGACGAGCCAATTTGAAAAGTTTCAAGTAGAAGCTAGCTACTTAACCAGATAGATGCCTTATTATTATATTTCCGCCTTCAGGCTTATTTAGTGCAAAAACAACTGGTATCTCATGCTCTTATCACTCACTGTTGCCCACTAAATAGAGTCATTTTTGCATATCTGTAGGTTAACTTTTTAGCAAGTGTCTCCTAAACATTTTAGATCTTCAATTTTCAAGGCCGGCTACAAGTTCAGTGCACATAAAGCATAATCTTTAGTTAAATATTTTGTAGCATCTTTGAATGATTCAGAAAAGCCCAAATGTAATGTCCAATATATGATTCTAAGTTTGTATTGAGAAAAACAGTGAATGTAAGAACCAAAAAAAATCTGATGGAGCATTTGCTAACTTGGAGAACAAAGAAACCATGTAGTGCCCACTTACCACTCTCTCCAAGAGCTCTGCCCTCTCCTTGGCTTCCATCTGCCGCTTCTGACGACGTGAAAGATATTTATCCAGACCAAGCTTCAAGGAGTCAACTTCTTCTGCCACTTGCTCCAACTTTCTAGACAGTAACAATAGTTCATGTAAGAGTTCCATGTCTAGAGGTTTTCTGGATATTTTGTCCTTCTAAAAAATACATCAATGAACTCTTCTTTAAAAACGAATTTTCATTGCATTGTAGATATTAAGATGCAATATTGACAGCAATATTGTGTTACAGGGAAACATTTAAGATCACTTGGGCAAGGTCCAGCATTTTCAATATAACACTACCCTAGTGCCTAAACCATGCTTATTATTTCACACTCCCAGTCCAGTTGTATAAATGAGAAAATTAGGGAAACCATAAACAATGATCCAAAAGCAGATCTAGAGGCAATTTATAAAGTACAGAAAATTGTTGTTTGAACTCATCAACATTTTATACATAATTATGTTGGCTGCAGGAGATAATAGATATGACCCCAGTAGCAATGGAAGACATGAGTTACAAGAAACCATGGAAGAAAACAGACTTGCAGAAACAGCATTTCAGCGAATTTGAAGAGAAGATACATAGAAAAAGCATAATAATAAGTGAAGAGACTAGCAGGAATGGAGAAAGAGTGTTTGTTTCAAGGAAGAGCTGAAAGTGTACTTGCAAGACAGGTTAGAGGAAAACTGAAGCATGAAGGGAAAAAAATAGCAAACCAGGGAAAACTTCAAATACTTGCACAAAATTGCCATGCAACCTGGAAGGAAATGTCACTTGGTAGAAAAAGCAAGCACCCCCAGCTGAATATAAGATCGAAAAATTTGAGGTGTGAGACAAGGTGCAAAATGGTTAGAGACAAATGGAAAGAAGTAATATATGAAGTGCATATATCAGAGGAAAAGTTGAGGAAGGGTGCAATATGTTGATAAAATATGGTAACTCCAACAGCATTAGACAAAATCAACAAAGCAAAAAACAAATAATAATTTGTTCCATGGAAATGCATCCCAAGAACGACAATAATTGCAAAAAGGTTTTCTAACTCAGAAAACCACCGATGGAAGAATTCAAGAAAATTGAATTAGCCAGCAGGGAGTTGGTTCGCTAGTGACGTCTACAGAGTATTAAGCTGACCACCAAGGTTCTGATCTCGTGGTGGTCTTCCCCACCCACATGGCATGAGTTTCAAAGAGAAGAGGCTGGGTGCAAGGGGCAATTTTGGCAAAATAGTTACCTCTCAAGACTTCGCACCTAAGCCAAAGGAAATCCACTCTTTGTAGAGAAGCCCCTCAAAGAATGTTTCTTGAAGCAGTTCAATGAAACAATAAAGAAAAGAAAATCAAAATAGAAATCTTAAGTAGAGATGAGTATTTCTTTGTAAAGAGATTATTAACTTTGTTTGACATTTTTTCTTATATAAGATGGGAGTGTAGCATCAAAAAAACACATTTTTCCCTGGGAATTCATGTTCCATTAATTCAGACCAATTTATTCTCGACCCTATCACACAACATGCTCAATGACAAAAATGTTAGCCAATAAGTATAACCAGACATAAATAAGCCCAAAAGGAACCAACTAATGAGTATATCCAGACTAAATAAGCCCAAAAAGGAACCAAGTAATGATATAACAACACCTAGGTTTGCTAATGAGCCAAACAACATTTGCATCAATTTTAGTTCCACCAGTTACTTTAGCAGGGGCATTCCTAAGCTTTCATGTATAAAACGTGAGGCCAAGGTTCAATTCATGATCGAAGGCATTTGGCATCTATCAAGAATGATAATACTAACACTCATGGAAAATCTAATTGGGATAGTATCTGATGAAAAATATCCAAATTGACAGCATGACAAATCCTGTCGATTTGACAATTTAATGCCATGGCATGAGTTAACAATTCACAAATGTGTTGCCAAGAGGCCTCAAAAGTAACCATGAACTCATATGATTCCTTAACCTGAGAACAGATAGCTCCTAAGCCTTTAAGGAAAATATACTCTTCAGTTAAAGTTGACATCATCCACGATCTTGCTTCTTACTGCTTAGAAAGTATTCAAATGTATAAAAAAATATGATTTTGATGCTAAAAAATGGCACATTACAGCCATACGACTCACCTAAATACTATATAAAATCCTCTATCTCGAGAAGATACAGTTAATGCATGCAAATTTGTTTCCAATGATTGAATGACATCTTCTGACTTTCTGCACTTATTCATTCCTAAATTTCATTTAACCATACAAATCTCCAATAGATCAACAAGTGGAATTTTTATTGAGTTGTCAAATCTCAGGGATTAAAGGTACCATTTTATTAGGTACCTATATTCTCACTGTGATATGGGAAAGTCTGTACTCGCTGTGATTTTTCAATCATCATTGTCTAGCCGATTACAAATTCATTCATAGCAGTCCCGGTGACCTGGGATACTGTCCAAATCGCTCTGCCTAAAAGGATCTAGAAAAGCTTCTCAAGGGTAGTGAACAGTAAAAGTCCATTAATCTGCCTCTGCATGCCCTGAAAGAGGACAAACCTTATGCTTATGGGCTGGCTCATTGGTTGAAAATTGGATTGCAGCTCAAATGGAAGCCTATTAAGACTTCTTAGTCTATTCAATTTCTCTTTCATCTATGACCACACGTTCTTTCCAGGTGAAGAGTTTAGGCAAGTGGTCTAGATTTCAAATCCCGTGCAAAAATTCAGTCTAAAGCATAGGCCTGGAGGCCGAAGATTGATGTACCCAGAAGTATGCAACAAAAATTGCATGCATACAAAGTGATGGAATTGATCTAATTTCAGTCTAAAAACATAAGCCTGAAGGCCAAATATTAATGTACCCAGAAGTATGCAACAAAATTGCATGCATACAAAGTTATGGGTTTGATCTAAATCTTAATTGGTCACTGTATCAATTACAATGGATACACATCTGCACCAAGAAAAACAAGGTGCATTTTACAACCCTGGTGAGGAGAGGATGATCAATCAACTCTTTTTTTGTGTCCAGGTAATGGCACATTGAATGTTAACAGTGCATTGGGTGCATTGAGTATGGATGCTACATTAAATCTACACGGTGCATTGGGTGCATTAAGTATGGATGCTAGCCCAAACCCATCTAAACCCGGGTCTGATATGCACCTCGAGGCTAAAAGTTTCAGGGGCAAATCAGACCCGGGTTTGGATGGGTCGGGGTCAATAAAGACATATATCCCTAATATATGCATGTGGGTGCCCACAGATATGTGTATACATCCATTACGAAGAGAGGAATCATGTACATGGTGGGTTGATCTGCAGCAACGAAAATCAGCTTGGGCACTAAGCGTTTCCATTACTGAATTATGGAAGCTGGGATTCAAATATATGCGCATATCAGACTCGGGTTTACATGGGTCTGGACAAATAGTTGAATATATTCCCCATATTTGCATGTGGGTGCCTACAAATATGTATATACATCCATTACAAAGAGAGAAGATATGTACACGGTGGGCTGATCTGCAGCAATTGAAATTAGCTTGGATACCAAGCGTTTCCATTGCTGAATTATGAGAGCAGGGATTCATATCTGTATCAATTGAAAACGAGATGGGTACTCACCGTTTCCACAGATCGCGCTGAGACGCTGGCACTTGTGACCGCCAGAGCCTGTCCATCTCGACGCTGTAGGTTTGGAGTTGAGATAGATCGCGCCTGAGATTTTGTGCGAGGTCGGGGGTGCTGCCGTCGTCATGCGACCGTCCGCTTGCACTGGAAGAAGATGACAGAGATGATGACGAATGTGATTCCAAGCGCTCAAGCCTCTCCAATCCATCTCTGACCCTCAACAGTAAATGCCTTGCCTGCTGATACACCTCTGAGAGCGTTCCTCCCGCCATTGCCTTTCACAGATAGATTGAGATATGTTAAAACAAACCAAGCAGAGATGCGGTGAAGGACGGTGTTGTAAGAGTCATTGAAAGAACGGATCCACTGTGGACCTTGCTTTCCCTCGAAGCCTCCGCAAACTTACATGGGAAATCTTGGAAAATTTTGCGCGGTGTCAATTCTTTCTAACATACTCTTGTCAGGCCAATCGTGGTGGGCGTAGTAGCCATGGTGCCTAGTCAAGGCCGCAGTGAAATCAAAAATCTCTTAATAAAAAATTCCTTTTTATAGGAAGGAGCAAAATCCGCTGGGTTATTGGATATCAAGAAATGTAAATACGAAAGATGTAGTCTACACAAATAGCACCTCAAAATTTTTAACACAAGACAAACATATGCATCCATTAATTATGTGGGAAAAATAGAAATTTAGCTTTCAAAAAGTAGAGAGCACGTTATTTAGGACAATTCTCTTATGAAAGCTTCCATATTCTTGAGATTGTCAATACATAATGGGTGGGATATTTGGTAATGATGTCTTCATCTTCCTATGATTGTAGCCATATAATGATGGGTTTGACATAATGGGTGGGATATTTGGTAATGATCTCTTCATCTTTATGTGATTGTAGCTATATACTCATATATAATGAGTGTTAAATATGGTATTCATGAGTTTTTGTATTTTTGTTATGGGTTTTAATAATCTATTAATTATGTCGGTTTATATTAACAATGTTTAATGTATCAATAAGGTTGGTCATAAATAAAATTTGTTATGTAAATAAATGATTTTATAAGGAGTTAGATATCCATTAAGTTTATGGTTGTTGGAGTTGCAATAGAGAAGGGTTTAAGTCCAAATTTGTTTCACTATAGTGATGTAATTTTAGTGTTGTATCAAAGGCACAAAATAGTACAACAACAACATCAATGTAGGATGCACATTGTGGTGATCAACTTTTGACATGGTTCAAAGTGACAAATGGCGTTATGTTGTCGGCATGCTAATATTTATTGATGCATAGTCTCGACATTGTGACCCAACTGCACAAGAATAAAGTATGATCATGTTAATATCTGTCACATGAAATTGACTTGTTGACTTCATTACAAACACATAGCTAAGCAATCTATTGTGTTAATGTGGATAAACAACACTATCAACTCGTGTGAAATACCAACAATCACAACAAATCATCTTCCTTTTTTGTATTTTCTCTTTCCATTTTTTTGTAATTTATGTAAAATATATAATATTAATAAACATGATATCAAGTGTCTTGTATTTCCCTAGTTAGATTATAAATACCTTGTCGTGATATTGTAAAGGAGTTGGTAACTGGTTGATTTGTTGTTAGCTTCATGTTTTTTATATTTTCATTGTATATTATTATTTAGTTTATGAGAATTTGGAGTTGAGACCTTGCTCGATATTTTTTTGATTTGTTGTTAGTTTCATGTTTTTAATATTCTCATTGTACATTATTATTTAGTTTATGAGAATTTGGAGTTGAGACCTTGCTCGATATTTTTTCTCCAATTTTTATTGTGAATGTTACCGTAGTACCCTAATCTCCCTATTTGTGGGTACTTAGAAGTTAGTTAATTAATGAACAATGGTCATCCCCTTTGAATAAGGTCCACTGGGTAGTTGGAGTGTGGTAAATTAGTTTAAAGGGTCATCATTATGGAATAAGGTCTACTATGTTGTTGGTAATCATTAACAAGTGTTGCATGGCAGCGTAGTCCCTGCCGGATTGGAATGGGAATAAATGCACATATATGGGGGGACCGTGGGAGAATGAGAAGCCCAAAGTAGTGGAGGCAAATGGAAACTGCAGCGAACACGTGGCAAGCAGCAGGAAGTACAGGTGGTATCCATGCAGAAAATGACATGTGGCACTGTGTGACACGCCAGCCATAAGACGTTAGGTTGCTACATGACTCCGGGAGAATGTCACTCTAGGATTTTTCCTTCCAAAACAAACACAGCTCCGCCGAAGCCCGGAGCCCCAAAGAGCCGGAGTCTCGAATTCCCGAATTAGTTAATGATAATATTATATTAATATCGGGTTAAAAAGTAATTAGTGAGAAAGTCACTTTGTGAGAAATTTAAAACTTCAGCAAGAACGCCAAAGTGCCAGGGTCGCCCAGATGGCAGAGTGTGTTAGGATATTTAGACACTTAGGAGTTAGTTAAGATCTACTTGGTCTAATATGTCGTTAGGTAAAAGTGTGTTTCTTTAGTATGCATTAGTATGCATTTGTAGTTAGGAAATCCGACGGTCACGATATGTTCCCGACATAGAGTGATCTGAAGGTTCATACTCTCCTTGATCTTAACAACCATTGATTCGTGGCTTAACACCTAATTGGTCCATGATATCTATTTAAAGAGCATGGAGGGTCATTTGTTGATGATCGATAGTGAGAAAATCTCTTGTAAAATCTCTTTGTAATCTTTTTCTTTGCATTAATAAACTGTTACAAGTGGTCGCGTTGGTTGGGGTCGTGGATGTTTCCCCGTAGGGGTTTTACCACATGAAAACATCAGTGTGTTGATCTTTGATCTGGTTATGTGAGTGGTTACTGAAGGTGTTCGTCCTCTGTTGGAATACCTGTGTTTTCGAACATGGTACGAGAGCCTGCTTGAAGACCCGCTCCTGTTGTAGATCGAGATCGTGAAGCCGAGTTGCCTCATCTCCATTTTCTATCATTTTCGTACATTTTTGGGCTAAGAAGATGGTTCCATTGCATCCGGAGCACTTGTTTCAGTCATGAACACTTTTTGTTTCACTCAAAAAGGTTTATGTTTGCCCAAGATACGGCCATTACAGTCAGATCCGGAGATCTACGTATGCTCTTTGCCCCGTGCCCTGTGCGATCTCGGAAAATCATAAACAGATAGGAAAAGGTGCATCTTCCAGGTAAGCTAACCGAGATCTAACTCTTGTTGTCATCGAGAAGCGAATTTTTTTTGTGTGTGAAAAGAGTTTTTTTTTAGCACGCTCTCCAAGGCCGTCTTCCACAACAACAACACCCCCAATCCTCCTTCTGAACATTACAATATGTTTTGCTAGACCATTTGGTTAAAACTTGCCTTATTAAGTAAGAGGTCCTGAGTTCAAGTCTCTCTTTTGTTACTTTTTTGAAAAAGTTCATGCTAAAATTGTAAAGTGTATTTCACTTCAAGTATAAAAGTGAATCACTATAAGTAGTTTTAATATTTTATTTTAGAGTTATTTATTTTGCATGCAGCTTTTCTGTTATAAAGTAACTTCATTGTAAAAGTGATCTCTACTTCTCTGTATAAAAGTGGGTCACTTCATAAAGCAATCTGGACACCAAATTCAAAGGTTAAGAACAAATAATGGAGGCGAATATGTGAACAATAATTTTACAAATTACTGCACTACACAGGGAATCCAAATGTAACACACTGTTCCATATACACCACAACAAAATGGTGTTGTTGAGAGAAAGAACCGCACATTAAAAGAAATGGCTAATTGTATGATCCAATCTAAGGGATGAAGTCTAAAGTATTGGGCGAAAGCCATCAACTGTGAAAATTACATAGTAAATCGCACTCCCACAAAGGCTCTTAAAAATTAAACCAGATGTAAGTCACTTCCGTGTATTTGGCAATATAGCATGGGCTCACATTCCTGATGAGAAAAGGAAAGCATTGCAGCCTAAAAGTGAGAAGTGTATATTTGTTGGTTATTCTGAAGATGTCAAAGGTTACAGACTTCTTCAATCACATTGTAATGAAATTATTATTAGAAGAGATGTTAAATTTGATGAAAATCTCTTGGCCTACGAGCCTAATTCGGCGTTTGTGCCTTCTTTGGCCTGCGAGCCTAATTCGGCGGTTGTGCCTTCTTCGGCCTGCGAGCCATCTTCAGCGTTTGTGCCTTCTTTTGATCTGGTTTCTTCTTCAGATGATGACAATGAGGATGAAAATCCACCTCCGCCTGCTCACCCTCCTCCAGATGAGTCCTTTGAACATGAACCAACACTAGTTCCACCGCTTCCTAGATGGGTCCGTTCAACACGAGAAGCAACTGGTGATCTTGTCAATGATCATTCAGATCAACGTCGGACATGTTCACAGTTCCAGCAAGCCTCTTCTCTTTTGGCTCAAGATTTAGAAACTCATGATCTAGTGACATTTGCAAAAGCTTTAGGTCATCCAGATTGGGATACAACAATGAATGAAGAGTATCGTTTTTTAATGGCAAACGATACTTGGGATCTTGTACCTCTTCCAAAAGGAAGAAAACTTGTCAGATGTACATGGGTCTACATAACTAAGTATGCATCAGATGGAAGTGTTGAAAGACATAAGGCTCGGTTACTTGCCAAAGGATTCTCCCAAGTTGAAGGAATTTACTATAATGAAACCTTTGCCCCTGTAGCCAAAATGAATTCCTCACATAAATGGGAGGTCCATCAGATGGATGTTAAATCCGCCTTCTTGCATGGCGATTTGAAAGAAGAAATCTACATGGAACAACCTTCTGGCTATGTCCAGAATGACTCTAGCCTTGTTTGTCGCCTTAAGAAATCTCTTTATGGTCGTAAGCAAGCTCCCCGAACTTGGTATGCCAAAATGGACAGCTTTCTTATTGACACTGGATTCTCTAGATGCCATTCCGATCCTAATGTTTATACCAAGAAAGTAGGAAGCCATCTCATAATTCGTGTCCTTTATGTTGATGACCTTATCCTTACTGGTAGTGACTTAAAACTTTCAAAACCATGTGAAAACCAGCCTTAAGAAGAAATTTGAAATGACAGACTTAGGTTTTTTGCACTATTTCCTTGGCCTCCAAGTTTTGCAAACCAATGAAGGAATTTTTCTTTCCTAGTCTAAGTATGCTTGTGACCTTCTTCGTCACTTTCACATGGATGATTGTAAACCAACCCCTTCTCCCTTCCAGTCTGGAGTCAAGCTTACTACCACCTGTACTTCTCCTGAAGTTGATGCCACCTTGTACTGTCAGTTAGTTGGTAGCCTCTTATACTTGACTCATACCCATCCTGATGTTTCCTTTGTTGTTGGTATTGTTGCTCGACATATGCAAACACCCCATGAAAGCCATTGGAAAGCATCTAAAAGGATACTTCGATATGTCCGTGGTACAGTTCAAGGGGGACTCTTTTATTGGTTGGTTTCACTGATTGAGATTGGGTCGACGACCCTGATGATCAAAAGTCTACTGCAGGTTATGTTTTCAGCCTTGGTTCAGGACCTGTCACTTGGGCCTGTAAGAAACAATAGGCTATTGCACTTTCTTCAACAGAAGAAGAGTACCGAGCAGCCGTAAATGCAAGTCAGGAAGCTTTGTGGCTTCGATAGATCCTTTCAGAGTTTGGATTTGAGCAGCAGCATCCGACCAGCCTTTGGTGCGACAATCAAAGTGCCATCAAGCTCACTAAAGACCCAGTTCAACATCAGCGCAGTAAGCACATCGAGCTACACATGCACTTCATTAGAAAACTCATTCATGATCAAGTTATTGAAGTGCTATTTTGCCCTACAGAAGATCAAGTTGCAGACATTTTCACAAAGTCTCTTACAGAAGCGAAGTTTTCCAAACTTTGATCTATGTTAGGAGTTCAGGAAGCTGTCATTAAGGGGGGATAGGCTCTAATGCCTCCTTCC
>ML782161.1:796833-827702 GCA_009831015.1 Picea engelmannii
AGCTGGTAGAGGCATAGAGGTCTGTCCGGGGTTCCATTGACTGTGGAAAGAATTACCCCAGAACGACATTCCAGAGGAAGGAACGGATCCTTGTCCTGAGTTCCAAGGTCCTGGTATATGTGCCCCCGGCGTAGGAATAGTACCTTGTGTCGGAGTAGACTGTCCAAAAATGGGTGTGCCCCCAGATAAGAAAGCAGTGGATGCGAAAGTGTTATTACCAAACGTACCGTTCTAAACAAACGATGACAAACCTACCGACAGTGTTTGCGCAGGTGTTCCTTGACTCCCGGCTCCAAACAAACTCGTGTGTGCAGGCTGCCCGGCGGATTGCTGATGCAGACCACCAAGCGAAGGGGACGAAGGAGAGATATGACCTCCAGCGTAAGGAAAAGCATTGAAAGGGACAGGAATGCCCCCAAGTTGACCTTGCAGAGGAGCTTTAGAGCTCCTTGCCCCCAGACCCAAAGTCTGTAAAGTGGAGTGAGTGAGTGCAGGACTTGTACCTGAACTAGGCATCCCGTATGAAAACTGAGAGCCTGTCGCACTCGGTGTGAAGGGATTGGTGGCTGATGCGATAGATGGGGTCGGTCCACTGTGCGACGCGGTTGCGACCGAGACCGTAGTGGCTCAGACCGATGACGACAAGTTAGGAGAGGCTTCTCCTATGGTAGAACCGATGGTGGGAATGGAAGAAATCCCAGAAGAAGTAACAAAATTTGATCCCATAACTGTGTGAGGCACTGATATGTGTTCGTAAAATTGAATTGGCACAATAACTTGCGGCTAAGTATCAGTGGTTGGGGTTTCAAACAAACCAAGATTGGCGGTTGATTCCTCCGGGAGTTGTTCGGGCTCAATGGTTGGTAACCCGGTTGCTTCGAAAGACCCTTGTTGGTCTAGCTTCCGCCTCTATGGTGGCGGGGGTGGTTCCAGTATAACCGGTTGTAGGCCCAGAAGCCTTCGTGACCGGCGGAGCTCTGAATCCTCCACTGTGTGAGAAGATCCACGACACGCTAAGGTATTCTACACGATCAAACAATAACACACACTAAAAGAAGCCCCTATGAGATAAGACAAGCAATCACTAACTATTTTGAAGAACAATTACAACAGCCAACACTAGAGCAACTTACCGATGCAAGTGCAACTCGAATACGGAAGCACCCTCCGGGTATACTCTTCAAAGCGTGGCCCGATGTCTATCCTAGGTACCGCGGTATACCCCCGCAGTCACCTGTGTATGTCCCTAGAAAAGATTGACAACTAGTTTGCCAGCACGCGAACAATCACCAGGCGGGTACAGTCGATAGTCGGGTAGACCACAATGAGTAGGGTATCAAGCCCGAAACCTGTCAAGGGTATCGAGAGCAAATGGTCTGGAAGACAACTGAGGACCTCGAACGGATTCGAGACCCACGAAGCCCCGTGGCAAATGTAAACGACAGAATCCCTCAACAAATCCTCGATATGTGTTCTCCACTACGTTCGGTCCGGCTTTGGAGGGGTTATCTCCGCTACCTTTCCTTACGCGACCTCGTGTTTATCCCCTGTGTTAGAGGGGGGTCCCGGATAACTTCCACGTAACTGGACTTCTACACTCCCTATCAAAGAATCCAATGTTTGGTTTGAGTGGCCTTGGAGAGTTTACTCTCCAACCTATTCCAAGGCCCTAGTCCTGAGCTAGTATATGAACCCTACAAACAAAAGTCTAATAGATTTTAATTAACGTTTCTTTTAATGAGATTTTTTACGTCACAAGGTATGAAGGTGAAACTGATGGTGTAAAAAGACTCAAATCAAAATGAACAAGAAATGCTTGGAAACAAAAACTTTTACAAAAAATGCAAAAACCAGCCACTTTTCAACAAGAAAGACTTCTTTTTCTTTTCAACTTTTCTAAGATTTCATGCAGCAAACATAAAGGAATTTCGCTCAATCTGCGAGCTACTTATGCTCTAAATGCACTGCAAAAACTTATGAAAAAAGACTTCTTCCTAGCTATTGATGCAGCAACACAATCTTTCAAACAAAGAAGTAAATGAAAAAAGATAATTTTTATTTTTATTTTAGTGCTAAATGAAGAAACAAAGGGAAAATGCCGACAAGCACAAAACTAAGAAAACAAAATAAAATTCTGGCTTAAAGTGAAGATCGCAAAGAACCAGAGCAAAGACGCACAATGGCAATCAAGAAAGCACTGACTCCTACGCTTGTCTAAAAACCATAAAACAAATTTTTTTCCTTTTTTATCTTTCCTATCAACAATCAACTAAGAAACAATAGGCTAAGGGTAAGAAGCCCTAACCTACTGACTGTGGAACCCTTGACTCAAACCCCTGAGAGGAACACTTCTCACCACAGGAGGGGATGACTGCCCCACCCTGATTGAAAAGCACCCAATCAAGCTCGCGACTGTCACTGAAATACCACGCGTGCAAATGCGTGCTGAGCTATAACAGGGCGCGGGTACCCGCGGGCTGAACTTGCACATGCCGCGTGTATGTATGAATGCTAAGACAAAACTAAACACAGGTAGCCCAGACCTGAAAAAGGCCTCTGGTATTGACAACCAGGGTCTCTTAAAGGCTTGGATGCTTCCTCTTAACAGAAAAGAAAAAATGATTGCAAAAGAAAACAAACGCAATAAAGCAAACTAAGACAAGACAATGAACCAGCAAGACCCAGACAGGATCCAGAAAGCCCCCTGAGAATATAAAATTCTGACGGGGAAGAGGAGACTGCCTCTTAAGCTCTTTGAGCCCTACACGCTACTGAAACCACTACAACAAGCGTTCAAACCCGGGCTGTAGACGGTTAGGGCGTGAGTTACACGCGTGCAGGCCTTCTACAGGCTGCGTGTACCTCTGTGTGTCCCGATAATAAATGTCAAGCAACAGTCAAGGAAAAACTGGTATTAAGAATCAGGTTCCCTGCTAGCTCTAACCTAACAGAAAACAGACAAACAAAGAAACAAAATATCTACTTCTTTAAACTACCCAAAAACCTCTCTTGAATCCGGAAACCCTAAGAGTAAATTCCCCAGAGGAGTCGCCAATTCTGTTGTTGGGAAATAATACCCTACAGACTAACAAGCTAGGGCTAAACGTGCATGCAGATAATGACCCTAAAGAAATCGCTTTTAACCTATCACCCCAAAACTCAAAACCCCTTGTTCACATACAATCATGGAAAGAACCTACTAACCTTTTTACTGATGTTTGGTGTAGATCCTCCGTTGTGCTTTTGTTCGCTTGCTTGCGCTGCTCCTTTCAAAGTTATCCTGCAATCAAGACAAAAACACTATGCATGCATGCTATTTTTCTACTTGTGGGTTAGAGATTAAGCATTAATCAAATAAATCATATACAAATCATGCATTGGGACGGGAAAAGTATTATTTTATTAATCTCAAGATGAATCAACTTATAATAATGATAGAGATCGGCCACCATTCCTCGATCCTGATCCTGGGCTCCTCCTCTTCTTTGTTCTCCAACTGCTTTGCTTGAATTCTTCTTAGGCTTGAGGAAAGGCTAAAGGGTTGGGACAAATGGATTCGACAATTGGGCAGAGTTTCTTTGCTATCTTTCTCCTTCTTCCAAATAGTACCCCTACCCCTTCTTTTATAGGCTAGAAGGAGCTAGGGTTTTGGACGAACTCTCGGCCATGCATGGTTGGGAGTTTCAGTTAACTGACCCATAGCTTTTTGTCCCGTCGACAACTTTCCTATTTTTGTGCTTGGTTAGGTAAACGCGGGTTGTAGTGGGCCAGCCAGCGTTCCAACGCGTGCAGTAGTAGGCCTGCCAGCGTTCCAATGCGTGTAGTAGTAGTTTAGGGTGCGTTTTGCTTGTTTTAAGAGGATTTTCAAGAGTTTGTTCAACATGGCTTTGGCAAGGAAGTGATATGAGTTGGCCTGATGCCAGGTAAGCATGTGTGGTGCAATTTAGGGTTATAACACTTACTAATTGCATATTTAGAAAAAAGTGCGAAGGTGGCGGGGACAGAGAAGAGCAATTAAGGAATGGCTAAGTATGGAAAGCAGTCAGTCGGGCCTCAAAATAGGGTTACAAGGGATACTCAGGAGAGGTGAGGGCCTGACGGTCAAATTGTATGTCTCGGAAGTTTTGAGTGCAAAACGTGTAACACAGAAGAGGGCATGATTGGGCAGTCCAACGGTCAATTTGTATATCGCAAAACTCCGAATGTTGTTTTCAGGTTGCGAAACAATGGAAGTGCAATCTTGAGCCCGCCTGTCCGAGAACCCGCAATCGAAAAAGTGGCTAAGTATGGAATAGGGAAATGGTCGGTCGAACTCGTTTTCACTAATATATTGAAATTTGTAATAGATATCCCATTACCTGGCAAGATCTTTTCTGCATGTTTCTGGACAAGTTGTGTAGGAATAGTCAGTGTGACTGTCTCGTCGAGCTTTTTTCTCATTAATGACAATATTAACGGTTGATGCATGATGAACTATTAGCATTAAACCTTACTTATTGCATACTTGGAAAGAAGTGCGAAGGTGGTGGGCACAGGGAACAACGATTAGGAATTGGAGATTTCATGAACCCCCCAACCCGACGATCTGCGAAAGAGATTCCATGAAATGGCCAAGTATGGAAAGCGGTTGGACGAGCTTCAAAATAGGGTGACAAGAGATCCTCAGGAGATGTGAGGCCCCGACGGTCAAATTGTATGTCTCAGAACTTTTGAGTGCAAAATGTGTAACACAGAAGAGGGTGTTATCACACTAAATTGCCTTGGGTCTTTTAGTTTGTTTTTATAATTTTTTAAAGCCTTAGATTTTAATTTTTTTGAAAAAGTTTCATCCATTTAAAGTTATGTTTGTTAAGACCTCTTGGATGACTAAACTTTTGAGTCATAGCTCATGTTTTGATCCTCAATTTGATTTTTGATCCTTGAACCCTTTTAGCTCATGGTTTATTCTTTTTGGTCCCCTTCATGACTTGTCCCTAGGTTGATCCCTCCCATGACTAGAGTGATGTGACACTCCTCTCTCCTCACTCATGACCTCATAGGCATGCCTCAACGTCCTCTCTTACCTATCCAATCACATTTTTAAGTGGATGCGTTGCCTACTCATCAGGGAGTTCCGTAGTGCCTATCTAGTTCGTCATACTTCCACCTCAAGTCATGATTGCCACGACTGATGTCATTCCCCTTGTTTTCAGTGCCAACAGTTAGTTAAATATGCTTACCATATCTTGCATTTACGAGCCTTAAAAGGCTCAACAGTGGTGCATTGCGCAAATTCACAAGTTCTGATCAGGTGACAATAAGGCAACCAAGCTCGAGACCGAAGTGGGTTCAAGGGCCCAAGTTTTCGCAATCTCACCCTGAGATTTCGTTGAAGATTCCAATAGGTGTCTACTACAAAGGTATCCCATGTTTCCCCCCCCTCTGCATATTAATTTTCACAAGAAATTTGCGCTTGGGTTTTGGTTGGCCAAGTTTGCACAATCGTAGGAGGCTCGTCTTTGCATGATAGCTTGGCATTCTTTCTTTTCCAGACCTGTATCTTCATTGCCTGCGTCTAAGTCAGTTTATTGTTGCCTGCCTCAATCATTCAGATTGCAAGCCTGTAAATAGCCTATCCTGTGCATATGCGTTGTGCTACCCAGAGGCGCTACTTAACCTCTCGCTGCTTCCCCTACCTCCTGTCATCTCAAAATCAAGCGTTTTACTCAGTTGCAAAGGGTCAGCCTTGTATATTTGAAACTCTATTCAAAGCCTTCCTGATCATTACCATCCCTTGAGCCTTTCAAGAGCCCTCAGTCTGAGCCATGGAGACCCCTCAATTGAAGAAGGCACACAAAGGAGGCAATATAGTTAGGACAGAACCGATGGACATGCGTCTTTTTGACACAGAACCCATGGCTAGAGAGGCCTTTCAGAGAGTAGGGTGTCTCTCTTTCTGTCAGAACATGCAGAGAGGCCACCCAGAGGTAGAAAAAGAGTTTGCATTACATTTTGATGGCAGGAAAACCAAAGTTGGGGATTTGGAATTTGAGGTAACTGAAGCCTCTATCTCAGCTACAACAGGGATCCCCATTACAGGTGAAAAGTGGTTTAAGGCCATGATTTTGAGTTCAACCTATGCAAAAGATATTTTTAAACCTGAATATCAAGCCAATGAGTTGTCTAAGAGTATGCCAAGAAGTCAATTGGTTGAACAGTTTGACAGATTATTGAAGATCATACAGAGATATTTTACATGTGAAGGGAGATTTAACACATTATACCATTACCATATAAGACTGTTGCTACATTTTACTGGTAAGGTTGAGATGAATATTCCCTATTACCTGTTAAGAAGCATAGGTAAAATGTCAGATAGGGTTCAAGCCAAATCTAAGGATGTGGATTCTAGCCTTTTCCACTCTGGATTGATCAGAATGTTAGTCTTTGAGGAATCGGGAAAGAAAGAGATTTCATGGGATCATTTTGTGGTTACTTCTCACTTCAAGCTGAATCTAGCATCTAGTCCTCAATCACAGATTGCAGGTCCTTTGTCTCCCACCAATGCCACTGAAGAAGGGACCAGCAGGAAGAGAAAGGGCCGAGCCCCTGTTCAAGTTTCGAAGATCAGCAAGTAGGTCATGGAAGCCGAGGAGGAAGTTTGTCCTTCTCCACAGAGATTTTTCACCACCTCCTCCACTAGGGTTAGAAGAGATGCCTTCTTCTACCAAATTTACATCCAAGAAAGGGAAGAAGCTTCTCTTTCCCTCTTCTCCTCCAGCAGTTGAAATCAAAGGTAAAAGACCTTTCACAAGGTCATCAATTCCTAAGGAGGTTTTCCAAGAACATCCTTTGCCAGAAACCCCTGTTTTAAAGAGGAAGGGAAAAAGCATTAAAAATCCCATGGAGGAGAAATACAAAACCTTTACTCAGAGGAAGAAGGGTAAAGGTAACTTTCAGTCTACTGAATGAAAGCAAGAAACCCCTGTACATAAGGGTAAAGGTACTAAAAGACCTTTGGAGAGAAAAGATGAAACCTCTAAGAAAGGCATTGAGAAGCCTATGGTAAGAAAAGATGAAACCCATGTGTAGAGAAAGAAGAATAAAAGTAGAGCCAGCAAGGAACCTGATGAGGTAGACAAGACACTTCCCATGCCGGAGGAAGAGGAGTATGAGGAAAAGCCTATTAAGACTGAGGATGTCACTGTCCCTCCTGACAGCCAGACCTACAAAAGACTTATCAAGCAGCTTAGAGATGCAAGAAAAGAAATAGCTCGTCTTAAAGCAGAAGACAAGGTCCACTTGGCTCAGATGGAAGAGTTCATGGTTGGCTACAATCATACCCTTGATTTGACAAGGTTTGCAGTGAGAAAGGATCTGCCCCTTCATAAACAACTGAAGAATCTTTACAGACAAAACATAGGCTTTCAGTGTCAGAACAGGAAGTTAAAGGCAGAGCTAAAACACTTTCAAGATGAGGCAACCCAAAGAAATTTACAGGTGTTGGTTGGAGCTTCCATTGAGGATGATAAACCAACAGCTAGGGAGAGCACAACTACACTGAAGAAGCCTGTTAATGCTAAGAAGAAGAAGTCTGTTGTGCCAATTGAAGATCCTCTTTCTACCAGAAAGAGTGTGAGGCTAAGTGTTAAAATGACAAAATAGCTAGTAATGGTAAGCCCCATTTTTTAGAATTGTTCCTTTTTGGGAGGGTTAACTGATGTGCACATACTAGTTGTGCCATCATACAGGCTGCTAATCGTTTAACTAGCTGGGTTTTGAGTTTTTGCTAAGTGCTAGTTTCCCCAGTGGTAAAAAGGCACTACCCATTGTACAATCAAGGTACTTAATTGAAATGGTTTTGTCATCATGAAAGACCACACATTTCTCTGCACACTTTCAATATTGAAGGCACTGCATTTTTTTAAATGGTACCTAATCTGCACATAGACGCAACGTAAGTGGCACTACCTAATATTTGGCAGAGAACAAAATTGTCATACGGGTGCAACACAGGGGCGCTACGTAATATTGCACAGAGAGCAAAGTCTGTATAGATATGCAGCTCAGTGGTGCTACACACAGGTGCTACCGAATTTTTCATAGAGGGCAAAGCTAGCACACATATGTAGCACAGTGGCACTACCTACATGCACTACCTTTTCTCCTAGTAGTGCACTGCCCAGATTTGTTATCCAAGGAAGCTGCCAACAAACACCAGGGATCTAGGAGGACCAAACTAACAGCTTTGGGATAGATTGATGATGGAGAAGGCAACTGGCATCATGAAGAAAACCACATGCTTTAAAAGACACATGACAAACAAAGAGCTGCACAACAAAGGGAATCAAATAAGTTTGAAGTTCAGTTGGATTAGTTCCCAACATTTTCCTGTTTTATAGCGTAGGTGGTTAGATAAGTTGTTAAATCAAATAAATGTTTGGAGTTTTTCAAGGGAAGGAGGCCAGCTCGTACCTCCAGCTGTTTCCTTCCTTTTGTTATAAATAGATAGATCAATTTCTTTAGTAGGTTCGGATGGTTGAGCAAGGCTCCCTTATATTGTAATATTTTGATGAAGTAGCTGTGATCTAGTGATGTACTAGACTTAAGACTTTTTGACTATTAGAAATAAGCTTCTCTTCTAGTCTATTTGCTTCTGATGCTAAATGTTCATGCTTTGAATGATTCACATGAATGATTGTGGTGATGTTACGATGGATGTTTGATTATTATGTTATCATGATGTTTATTTAGCTTCCTTAGTTTCTCAGTTCAAGAAGATCTTGTGTTAAGAAGCTTTCCTTCTTAGGCTCTTGTTGACCTTATGTTTACAACAACCCCTATACTTCTCTCATTCAAGTCTTCCCTCTATTCATACTTATTCCCAAACTACTGATTGAAATTAGCCAAGACCTTAATTGTTGGTGTATGCTAGCCCTGTTATCTGAGTTAGAACATTATCACTTGAGTCCTTTTCCATTTGACCCTTTAAACACCCTTACATTCACTTATAACTTGATGGGTATTGGGCTTGCCTTCCATGCAATCTGAAGGTGACTCCTAGTGCTAACATTCTTGGCACCATTGTCGGGGAACGATTTGAAGACTTTTCCCTGGGATTAAAATGACACAGTATTCTAGTTCTAAAGGTGCATTAGAACTCAGTATTTCGAAGATTGCAGATTGCACCTGACGACTCCATTGTTTCAGCTCTGGCACCTAAAGGCAGACATAGAAGATCGAATCCACAACTACCTTTGGTACCACCTGAGGCTGACCTAGAGAAGATAATCAAGAAGGGAAAAGCTTCCCAAAAAAGTTTTTTCTGCTGCTGCTACAAGTGCTTATGGTCAGTTGCCTGATTCCACTCTTGATACTCCAACTGTTTTATCAAGTAAGCTTCCTTTATCTTCAGCCGAAGTATCTAAAAAGATTGATTTTGAAGAGTTTCTTGTTGAATACTCTTCCTTTGAGACTGAATTGGAAGACTAAAACATTGATATATTTTCTTCCCCTGATATTGAGAAGTGTTTCAGTCTTAATAGTTTTGAAGATTTCCCTACTTGAGATTTTGCTACACCTCTTTCTGCTAAAACTTTTGCTGCCAAAGAAGTAGGAACTTCATCTCCCTCTTAGACCTTACCATCCTCTTCAAAGACTCAACCTTCTATTGTGAAAACTGAAACCCCCCCTTCATCCATTCCTTCGTCTCCAACTCTGCACACAACCAAGTCTCCTTCTCCTTCTTGTTCACCAAGAATCCAAAATCAAATGGCAGTTGTTAACCCCCCTGCAAATAGGATGGATGCCATAGTGGATGCAAGATATGCTCCTCTACTCTTACCTCAGCCACTGAATGCTCTTCCCCCTGAAGATTATTTGAAATACATGCCTAAGTTCACGGGAGAAGAAGATGTAACAACTGAGGAACATCTTGCTGCTTTCTACAGTTATTCAGATAACCAAAATATTGAAGATGAAGATGTTTGGATGAGGGTTTTTGTCCAAAGCCTATTTGGTGAGGCTAGGAAGTGGTTCAGGGGTCTGGCCCCTGGATCCATTACTGGTATTGAGGCATTGGATGAAGCCTTCTTGAGGCACTGGGGTGACAAAAATGATTTTTTGTACTACATCACCAAATTTGGATCTTTGAAAAAGAAAGAAGGAGAGTCTGTCTTAGACTTTTCTAAAGGATTCAACACAATGTACAAGAATATCCCTGATGAGATCAAACCCACTGAAACCATGGCAAAAATCACTTATGCCAGTGCATTTGATTCCGAATTTTGCCTCCTTTTGAGAGAAAGAAGGTCACCATCTTTGGTTCATATGCAATATGCTGCCTTAGAGGTAGAATCCAACATAGTGGCATCAAATAAGCTCAGAGGGAAATCTGATAGGGACAGGAGGAAAAACAGAGTTGAAGCTTCCACTTCCGACTCTCCTGCTGTTCATTCACAAGTAGATGAGTTGACCAAATTAGTAAAATCCCTTTCTACTGAGATTGAGAAGTTAAAATTAGAAGGAAGACAACCATACAGAAATGCTCAAAACACTGAAAATAGAGGTAAGTTCAGAAGAACCAACAATGCTCCCCAAATCCTTTCTAGAGATCCCAGAAATAGAGAGAGAGATGATCAGAGGATACAAGCTCCTTTTCAAAATAATCTGGTTGCTGATGAAGAAGAAGAGGAGGTAGAGGCCGATCCTGAGATTCATTTCTTAGGTGATACATCCCCATCCCCACACTTGACTCAATCCTCTTATGAGCAGTCTTTAATGGATATTCAAATTAATGAGTTAAGCAAGGGAGAGAAAGCAAAGGAGAATGCTAGTAGATATAATTTGAGATCTAAGAAGAATGAAGAAAAAATCGATGCCCCTAATCAGCCTGTTCAAAAAGAAGATTCTGCCAAGGCTGTGACAGTGAGCAACAAGGAAAAAGACTCTCAAAACCCACAAGTTCTTATCAGAAATCCTCCTCTTGAAACCAAAGAGATTTTGAAGCCTTCCCCTTCCTTCAGTTTTGAGAATGAGATCCAGAAAATTAAGATTCGTGTACCATTTTTGGAATTGATAAAAGATGAAGAATTTAAAAAATATCTAACCAAAATGTTACAGCCCGAAGCTTCTCCAAATGCCATTGATTCAAGAAATTTGCAAGATGAAAAACCAGCTGTGATTTTAGGCCCTTTGATAGAAGACAAAGATGACACATCTCCTCCCTTCTATACTTCTCTCAATATACATGACAAGGTGCTACACAATTGTCTCATGGATTCAGGGGCATCCGACAATCTTATGCCAAAATATGTTATGGATGAACTTGGGTTAGAAGTCACAAAGACCTATCATGACTTATATTCTTTTGATTCCAGAAAAGTCAAGTGTCTTGGAGTCATTAAGGATATGGTGGTGACCTTATTTCAACTGCCCATGAAGAGTATACTTATGGATATCGTAGTTGTTGATGTTCCCCCCAAGTTTGGTATGATCTTATCAAGATCCTGGATAAAAAGACTTGGGGAAACCTTGCAGATGGATCTCTCCTATCACCATATAATTCCCAGATGGTGTCCGAGTTTCAATTTTTTTTATGAAGGATTAAATCACCACAGAGCTGTGATAATTTGGAGGGCCCGACTATACCTGGCAGCATATGAACGAAGGTGGCAGAGATATGAAGAGTAAAACTTAGAAGACTGTCGATCTTGAAAACGGCCTGGATCAACGGCTGAGACGTGTATCGAAGATGTAACTAGCAGGGAGATTAAGTGGTCGAGGGCGGGCTGGGGAAAACCATCGTGATTTTTTGCGGGACGCATGGAGCCCTTAGAAGTACATCGGAGAAGAGGGTTGTTTGACCAAAACCACCTTTTTTCAACCTCCAATGATAGATTTTCCAGGAAAGACACGGACCATAGATCTTGAAGAGACCTGGATCAACGACTGAGGCGCATTTCATCGATTGAAGTAGCTGACAAAGGATGGACCGAGAAAACTACCATGTTTTAAATCGTGGACACGTGGCGTCGTCAGAGACACATCAGGGCTAAGGGTGGTTCATCTAAAACCGTTTTTCTCCAAATCTCGATGGCAATATATGCCTATAAAAGGAGGAACCCCGAGCATTATTCTATGACAATTTGAAGCATTCAAATGTTCAGAAATTTGGCGCAAAGCTTCCATTCAAATTTCGAAGTTCAGAATCGAACCAGACCAGTTTTCTCGCCGTTTATCTGGTATTCTTCACCATGGCTGCCAATCCTGTTGTTTTATCCTTGAGTGAACCAGATATTTCCTCCAGGGAGGATGCCCTAATTGACAAAGATTATGGCCTTTTCGACACAGAGACAACGGACTCGCCTGTTTCTGTGTCTAAAGCAAATTTTTTGAACAACGCTGGATCCTGCATACCCTTTCTTGAAGCGGCTCAAGCCTCCTTCACCCCTTATGTCCTAGAAACAGTCTTCCCATTCCCTGAATTTGTAAGCTAGTGTGCAGAGCGATATTCCCAGGGAGAAAAAGTCATCTTAAACAAATTAGGGTCAGAAGTCTTGTGTAAAGTGGACAGCCCATCACTCCGACATGCTCTAAATATACCAGATGCCTCCCCCACAGTATCAGAACCCTTTAAGGAACATAGAATGATTGCGATTTATAGAGAATGCTTGCCCGAGGTAAAAACCCTGTTTCTGCAAATCATAGTCAAGCCTGAACATTATTCAAAGAGTCTATCCTTGCCTGTTAGTATAAGCGTCATGATCGTCGAAGTCTAGTGGGCTTGTTCTCTGCTGAGTCAAATTCTAGGTCTAGACAATGACAAGTTTGTGGTAGAGGTTATGTTAGGGTTCCTGTTGATTTTCTTCCTGTCTGGGCAATTAGTCCATGTTAGTTTTGATGAATTTATTGCGGAAAATATACATCAAAGGCTGGTTAATTTCAGCTCGTTAAGACATTTCAGATATTATTCTCACTTGTTGAGAATGTTTCTAGGATCTAACAACACAGAGCTTCCCGAGGGTGCATTTATTTCGACCGAGTGTAAAAATATCACCATGCTCATCTTCATCAACAAGATCATGTCCAGGTTATACAGTCTCATTTTTGGTTCAGATCTGCCAAGAGTCCTAGAAGAAATGAAGTGTTTGTTGCAGCCGAGTTTGGAGAACATGATGGGAGACTGAATGCTTTTCACTCAGTCCACCGTGATTTGGGTATACGGATGCCAGGAAGGGCCTCACCTTTTACCAGTTTTTTTGACTCCTAGGATATTTGCTTTGGAATTTATAAGACAAAGGGTCATCTCAGAGAATGAGCATTTCCTCCAAGCTCACAAGGCTTCTAATCTGAAATTCCCGATCGTGGTAGGTCCCTTTGTGGTGAAGAGCAAGTCTTGTTTGCCTCAGTTTCAATCCAAACTCAATGAATTTGGGTTCACACAGTTGGAAGGAAGAAGATATGATCCACATCAGATTATATCAAAGAGGAGTTTGGCAAACAGACAAGGCCCTTATGAGCACGAGCACGTTGAAGGATTAGATAAGTTGGCCAATCTAGAGACCTGTATAGAGATAGAGGTCATCATGCAGCATGATCAAACAAAACAGACAAATCTTACTTTTCAGCAAAGCTCAACACAGAAACCCTCACCCAGGTTGATTGTCAAAGCTCCTAAAATGAGCATCTTCAATAAGAGAAGTAGTTCAGAAGCCCTAGGGGCTAGTAGCCATCAAGACACCCTCAATAAAATGAGAGCCACATCACCCTCTCCAGTTATTGATTTAGAAGAGGAAGAACAAAAATGAAAGACGTGCATGGAGATGGTAGAGACTACGACCCAGAACAAAGAAATCAATCCAGAAAACAAGCCACAGAATGAAGGCAACATGAAGGTTTTTAGCAGCAGGAAACACATATTTGTCCAGACTCCTGGGACAGTTTATCAATCTAAGGAGGACTTGCTAAATCAATATGTCGTGAAAGGGAGTATGGCCAATAGTGAAATAAGGGAGTTTTTTCTCGAAGTAGAAGGGACATCCCAGCGTAAAGCTCACTTACTCTCAGTCAGAGATGTCGAGAAAAATACATTCAACATTGCAGTGGCTGATAATGATAAGGTATCTGAGTTCAAGGTACACTATCAAAACATCGACGCACCTGATAAAGTAAAATTCCACAAAAATTTTAGTGATATGTTGTACGTTGATTACCTAAGCTTAGCTCTGAAGGTTGCAAGATTGACAACACATGCATTGAAACTAGATGGGCAACTGAAACAAGAAAAGGTGTCCAACAAAGCTTGGATGACGCAGGTAAAGAGATTAGAGTCTAAAGGTCCACAGGGGGTGAAAGCTTCTCTAGACAAAAAGGACAAAATGATCCAAAGCTTGAAGAAAAGGTTGAAGATGTCACCTACAGACCATCCACAGACAACAGAATTAACTGCTTTGGAGCAGGAAAAGGAAACCTTCAGACAAGAGGCACTAGACTACAAGGATAAACTATTACAATTGGAGAAAGAGAAAGAAAGTTGGTCACAAATGCAGGTAATGATATCATATATGGAAATTATTGTGCCTGTTAATATAGAGGTTGGATCAAGCGCTGAGGGATTAGTTCAAGCTATGTCCCAGGTGAGCTTGAAAACAGGTGAGATCAAGAGTCTCAAAGAAAACTTAGAAAAGTTGAAACAAGAGATGAAGGTGAAGGATGAGAAATTGGCTCAACTCCACAGAGAGAACCAAGACTTGCAGGAAAGAGTGAACAAGCCAAAAACCAGAATGAAGGGCAAAACGCTACTACAGGGAGCCAAACATGTAATATGGGATGCGATTGTTGCAGAGGTTGCTAAGTTTAGAAGTTATCTGAATTTTATCAATGACAAAGACAACATGGCTGCTACAGCTCGGAACATATGTACTATTGTAAATGAAGTGTTAGGAAAGAAGCCCTCGGAATGGGCCCAAAATGCCATCGACCTACTAAATGCTATACCAACTGTCGATCTTCAGACCATCGATGTGAAAGATAGGACCGCATTAATCATTTCAGCCAGGAGAATCATTGCCAAACACAACCTGCTTAGATTGGTACAGAACAAAGCTGTGCAAATAGAGCATAGAATAGAGGAGTTTAAAGATGCCTTTGAACAATTGTTTGCTAAAGGCCTCCCCTCATTTTGGGACGGTAAAGGCTCATTATACAATCAGGAAGATTATCACACTCTCCTCATGCAATGTAGGATGGACCATTCCGGGTTTGACGATATGGAAGAAAGTCTGAAAGGCGCTAGCTTGGTAGAACATTTAGCTACTGATTTAAAATTCTAAACAAGTTCAAAACAGTGAAAGTCAGTGTGCCAACCATGTCCTATGCTACATGCATTGACTTGGAAATTTTGATTAAAGAAATGATGGATTATGAAATCCCCTCTGATGCGCAATGGAAAGAACTCACGCGGTTGGGTAAGACAAAGTACAACGTCCCCGGAACCAATATATGATCTCCATATGTCACCAATCTTGTAGATCCAATAGAAGCACGGGGCAGAACAAATGTCGCAGAAGCAGCTGGGCAGTCAGAGACACTGTTCATGATGTTGAAACGTTTCTTTTTTTCTAATTATTGTAAATCGTTTCGTATATCGAAACTGACATTCGAAACTGTTACGGAAGCTGAAACGTTTCAGTTTTAGTTATTTTTGATCAAATTGTATAAGTACTAAAAGACTTGAATTAATTAATGTTGGCAGAAGTGCAAGAGCACCTTTTTGGTTGTATCAAAATTCATTTGTAAATTTTCTGAATCTGAATTGAATACAAATGCATAAGATTTTGAAGTCTCTATGAAAATATTCTAATGGGTGGTGATATGAGCTTTGTTTCCTTTCATCGTATGTATTTCCTGTAACTTGTCATTTCATTTACATTTTCTTCTGTTTAAATTGGAGAGTTTAAAGGCCCAGAATTCGTCTTGTGACGCTCTTGGCTTAAGCAATTTAAACTATGTGATTGTCTTCTTAACTTATTCAGAATTCATTTCAGTAATGCTCTGATGCAGTTATTTGTTTCCTTCATCTTCCTACACCTTTTTATTTCAAGAATAACTCAGATTCATCGCCTTATTTAGCCTTTGTTCTATCAGTTGATGCATTGTTTTCGTTCACTTTCAGAATTTTGACTCCATAGCCCATAGTGTCCCCCTTTCTTTGCCAACAACTTTATTAAAAATCCCCAAAACAAACCAAATCTAGCCACCGATTTCCATAGATATATCAAGTGACATGAGAGAGCCCTCTCTGAGTTGAGAAGGCTAGTGCCTCAGCTCTAAATCTGGTTGAAACAATTACCTCTGTCATTTGTCTATTCAGCTGGGCATAATTTACAGAGTGCTAACATTCTAGCGCCGTTACCGGGGACGAAATTGAAATTTTTTTCCCTGGGAAAACGACTTAAAGCTTTAGTTTGATCCCTGAGGGTGACAGTGGACCAAATACCTTATTGGCTGAAGATTATCTTTACCCTTGCGACTCCATTACTCAGAGACCAGTTGTACTACATTGTGTAAGATAGAAATTCTGGCTCCTAAGAAAATCCACACCAGGAGAAACCCAGACCCCGAACCTGCAATCCGTGTCTCCAGCCTTGAAAAGGCTTGGCCGAAGAAGAAAAGAAAAGATAGTAACCCCTGTGTGACGTCCAGACCGATATTCGTCTTTACCTAGAGACAGATTGATCAGTATCGAAGACCTTGAGTTTGATCTAAAATTCAAACACTCCTTATTCAGAACCATGTTCAAATCCCGTTTAGACGAGACCCTATTTTACGAAAAAAGATTCCAAGATTTGATTCTAGCCGCTTTTGTCAAACCTGTAGCGACTCCTGTCTGAAATCGACATCCACTCCGACCCCTCACAACAACTATGGCAACCATATTTGCTCCTCTCATATTGCCTGCTCTATTGCACGACTTACCCCAGGAGTACAACCTAAGGATTAAGCTATATGATGATGAAGGTAACATATCAGCCCAAAAACACCTAGACTGGTTTAATGATTTCATAGACTTAGAGGAGGTGGATTTTGTAGATGTGAAAATGAGGTTGTTTACACAAAGCCTTGCAGGAGATGTAAAAAAATGGTTTAGAGCCCTTGCACCAGGAAGTATCGCGGATTTCACAGCTTTTGAGATACTCTTCCTTGTCATATGGGGAGATAAGAAAAACCCCCTTCAATTGTTGACACACTACAACAATATGAAGAGGTAACCTGATGAAACAGTGCAGGAGTTTTCATCTAGATTCATGAAGGTATATAATTCGATTCCTGATGAAGTAAAACCCCCACTTAAAGTTGCTCAGCTCAAATATGTTGATTCTTTTGAAAGTGATTTTGCTTTATTATTGAGAGAACGAAGATCTGCCACGTTAGATGATATGATGACAGATGCCATTGAAGTCGAAGTAAACCTAATGGCTTCAGGAAAAATGAAAGCTAATTATGACAAAAACATGGGCAAAACTCATGATAAAGCACAAAATTCCACATCACAAACATCAGAAGAAAGATTCGAAGCGATGATGAGAAACATGGAAAGGATGATGGAAATAATGACATTGGGAAACAGACCCAACTCTAGAGAACAAGCCAACGGTTCACCTAGAAATCCGAGGAGACCTGCCGGTCCGCAGATCAGGCAAAGAGAGCAGAGAAACCATGGTAATCAGGCAGCTCAAGCAGACCAAACAAATCAGGGAAATCAAGGAAATCAGGGAGAACAACAAGTAAGACTTCCTTTTCAGAATAATTATGTGAATGAAGATTATGATGGATATTTTGAAGATAATGTGAACTGTTGTGATGACAAAGAAATTGAGGTGTTCTTGACCAAAGAAGAACACGACCAGTTCATGGATGCGAGTGAAATCTTTTTGCAAGATGAAGAGGAAAGGATATTAGTAGAAAGAGAAGATTATGAGACCAGATTGCAAAACACCATCATGCAATTCCAAAGCCAATACAATCTCCGAAATCAAAAGGTGCCTCCAAATCCTCCGAAAGGTAATCACCCAAAGGCAAACTCCACCAAAGATGCTCAGAGTAACGTGCCCTCTTCTAGTCAACCCAAACAAGACTCCACGAGAAAAGATCCAACTGCAAAGGATTCCACTGTGAAAGACTCTGCTACAAAGGACGCTATGGATAAGGGCAAGCAGAAAGAGGAACTACAGAAGAAAATATTTACAAGAAAAGAAACTGTCACTAAAGAGGTAGAAAAAACTCCGTCCTCTTTTGAATTGGAAAGTGAGATGGCTAAGATTAAGATTTCGGTACCCTTTAATGAATTGATAAAAAATAGCGAATACATAAGTCAGATCATCAATATGCTTAAGATGGGACATACCTCTGATACTTTGAACATACAAGATGATCATCCAACCATCTTCTTTGGGCTGAGAGTAGAAGAAAGCAGTGAAAGTGAAGAAGTTCGTCCTTTCTATGTCGGCTTAAAAATCCATGACATGACTTTACACAATCTGATGCCTAATGTGGTCATGGACCAACTAGGCCTTGAGGTCACAAGACCCTATAAGGATCTGTTCTCTTTTGATTTAAGGAAGGTGAAATGCCTTGGCATGATAAAAGACATGGTCGTTTCTTTGGCACAAATCCCAGCGAAGGATACGGTGATGGACGTAGTGGTCGCTGATATCCCTCCGAAATTTGGCATGCTGTTGTCCAAGTCATGGGCTACAAAACTGAAAGGAACCCTCCAGATGGACATGTCATATGCCACTATTCCTGCCTTTGGTCAAGATAAAAGATTATACAGGGAAGTTCTACTGAAATATATGGTCAACAACAAATCGCAACCTACCAACCATCCTATATACTCAGTAAACACTGAGTTGGGGTCTTCCATTTTCTTCAATGATATATGCTCAGGAGCAGAAGAGACGGAAATATTCATGGCAGATAAAGGTATACCCGTGCAACAGTTGGAAGAAATTTCAGAACATCAGGGTGACTCAGA
Organism: Picea engelmannii; assembly: GCA_009831015.1. Taxonomy (NCBI): domain Eukaryota; kingdom Viridiplantae; phylum Streptophyta; class Pinopsida; order Pinales; family Pinaceae; genus Picea; species Picea engelmannii. Next base: position 815,849 of record ML782161.1, read on the forward strand.
GGATCAGATATGGAAAATGAACTTTGATGGAGCTACATGCAGAGAAGGAGCTGGAGCTGGCATGTGGATAAATCATCCCACAGGAGATGCAAAATTGTGCTTTTACAAACTTGCTTTTGAATGTACAAATAATATGGCCGAGTATGAAGCGTTAATATTAGGGTTGGAAGTTTTGGAAGAGTTGGGTGCCAAAAGGATTGATGTACTTGGAGATTCTGAACTCATCATAAATCAAATCAAAGGCATCTACCAGGCCAAACATCCTAGACTGAGGGCTTACATAAATATGGTATTAGAACTTCTCAAGAAATTTTCAGAATGCAACCTTTCAACAATTCCACGTGAACAAAATCAGGTTGCCGATGCACTGGCCACTTCAACAACAGTGTTCAAAGTCCGAATTTTTCCCAAAAAAATCTACAAGGTTGAAGTCAAGTACAGATCGACGATACCAGACAATATGAAACACTGGCAAGTCTTCGAGGACGATAAACATATAGAAATCTTCCTCAGGATGGAAAATGAGTTCGAGAATTTAAGCATTGATGATGAATATTGTGACGATGAAGTAGATGCAGTTGCTTTCACCAAAGAAGGATACTTTGACAATCAAATTGCCGTCAGAGATATTGTGCAGCTAAAGAGAAACATTATCCCCAAAGGCCTAGTACCATTAAAAAAACTTTTTGATAACAACGATGTGGCCAGAAGTCCAAAGATCACAGTAGATGAAGGGGACGTGGAAGACTGTAATATTGGGACTCCAGAAGACCCGAAGATCATTAAACTGTCCAAGAAGCTCAGCCCTGAAGTCAAAGAAAGGTATGTAAAATTGATGAAAGAATTCCTTGATGTCTTTGCCTGGAGCTACGATGAGTTGAAAGTTTATGATACCAGTATAATCCAACATGTTATCCCAATAAAAGAATATCACAAGCCATATAAACATAAGTTAAGAAGAATAAACCCTCTGTTGTTACCATTGATAGAGAAAGAAGTAAAGAAATTGTTTGAAGCAAAAATCATAGTGTCCCTAAGATTCTCCAAATGGGTAGCAAATCTAGTGTCTGTCCGAAAAAAGAGTGGAGAGATCAGATTGTGTGTGGACTTCAGAAATCTAAATAAGGTATCTCTTAAAGATAACTACCCTTTGCCCAAAATGGACCACATTCTACATAAGGTAGTGGGCTCTCAAAAGATGTCGATGTTGGATGGTTTCTCGGGATACAACCAGATCATGGTACATCCTGATGATCAAGAAAAGACAACGTTCACCACACCGTGGGGGACATTCATGTATGCCAAAATGCCATTTGGGCTTATGAATGCTGGAGAAACATTTCAAAGGGATATGGACATAGCCTTTGCAGATGAAAAGGATAAATTTATTTTTATATACGTAGATGACATTACTGTGTATTCTGCCACAGATGAGGAGCACATCAAACATCTCAGAAGGGCATTCGAGAAATGTAGAAAATTTGGCATATCACTGAATCCGAAGAAGTCAATTTTTTCCATGGAAGAAGGGAAGCTCTTAGGGAACATCATTTCTAAGGAAGGAATAAAGGTAGACCCCAGCAGGGTTGAAGGAATTTTGAAGATTGGCACACCCAGAAGCAAAAAGGAAGTACAATCCTTTCTAGATAAAGTAAATTTCCTGAGAAGATTTATTCCTAATTTAGCAGAGATCATAAAGCATATCACCGACATGTTAAAGAAGGGAAATGAAATCAAATGGATCCCTAAGGATAGAAAATCTTTTGAAGATATCAAGGTAGCATTGACAAAGGCTTCTGTGCTGGATAGTCCAAATTTTGAGAAAGATTTCATACTATTCTCTTTCACTTCAGAACACACAATTGCAGGTGTATTACTCTAGAAGGATGACCAGAATTTTGAGAAGCCCATAGCATACTACAATAAGACATTGAGAGATGCTCCTTTAAAATATGACATCATGGAGAAGCAGGCGTATTCTTTGGTCAAAGCATTGAAAGAATTCAAAGCGTATATTCTACATTCACATACTACTGTTTATGTCCCCAACAGCTTAGTACAAGACATCTTAACACAACCTGATCCTAAAGGAAAGAGGGGAAAATGGATTGCAGTACTATTAGAATATGATCTCAACATCAAGCCCACGAAGTTGATCAAAGGGTAGGGACTTTCTAGACTAATGGCACAAACAAACTGCGAACTCTTGGGAATAAACTTCACTACAAATATGTCAGAGAATACAACAAAGGAAGAAATGGTGACTCCATGGATATCTCAGAAATTTCTTGACTCTGCGTGGCATGCAGACATTATATTTGTGTTAAAAAATCTGTAAGCTCCTCCTGAATATAGTAAAACAAAGGCTAGGATCTTGAAACTAAAGGCGACAAAATTCTGCATTGTTAATGGATTACTGTACTGGAAAGACCTGAGAGGAATTTTACTAAGTTTTTTGATAGAAGAGGAAGCGGAAAGGACCATCAGGGAGTTCCATAAAGGAGACTGTGGAGGTCATCATTATTGGAAGACAACTGTACACAAAATGTTGAGAGCTAGTTTTTATTGGCCTAGTATTTTTCCTGATGTTTATAAGAAAGTTTCAAAGTGCCATGAATGCCAAATCTTCGATGGGAAAGGAAAGTTGCAGTCTCTTCCGTTGAAGCCTATTTCAGTAGAAGCTCCTTTCAGGCAATGGGGCCTGGATTTTGTAGGAGAGATACACCCACAATCTTCGGCTCAACACAAATGGATCATGACTGCAACAGATTATTTTCCTAAATGGATTGAGGTTGTTCCTACCAGACAAGCTACATGTGACGTTATCATTCGATTCCTAGAAGACAATATTCTGTCCAGATTCGGATGTCCGGTCAAGATTATAATAGACAATGCAATGGCCTTTAAGTCTAAAAAATTTGAGAGAATATGCAGTGATTTCAATATTACTCTTGGCCATTCTACATCATACTACCCGCAAGGAAATGGATTAGCTAAGTCTTCAAACAAAAGCCTGGTCAGAATCATAAAAAAAATGCTGCAGGAGAATGAAAAGGCGTGGCACAAGAAGCTCATTCATGCGCTGTGGGCTGACATGATATCCCCAAAGAGATCTATTGTCACATCTCCTTTCCAGATCGTCTATGGTACATAAGCCATCTTTCCTACGACACTCAGATTGCTAATAATGAAGTTGTTATAGGAGCAAGAAGGAGAGACGAATGCCGGTCGGAGAAGGGAGGATGAACTCATCAGCATGCAGCAGACCAGAGAAAAAGCTTTCAAAAACACCCAACTACGTCAAGAGAAAATCAAGGAAGCTTTCGACAGACGTACCTGGAGACTAGGTACTAATATGGGATGCCAAGAAAGAAAATAAAGGTAAACATGGAAAATTTGATCACCTGTGGCTGGGCTCGTTTAAAATTATAGCTTACCACAGGAACAATGCCTATTTGTTGGAGGAAAGTAATGGAGAACTCATTGGAGGAGGGCCTGTGAATGGTAGGTTCCTCAAGCACTACGTCGTTTAAAAAATCATCACTCGCCATTCATTGTACATAGCCACTTTGCATTTTGTTTTTTCTTTAAGTGTGAAAATCGAAATAAAAACAACATGGTTAAAGCCCGAGGTGAAGGCTCTGAGCTGTGCTGAGTAGGTTTAGAGTTTTTGAATAAAATAAATGGATTTAGATCACACACATAAGATTACAGCCCTATGGGTAGGCACTTGGTCTACAGTTCTTTTCTACCTCGCAGGGAGGATAACATCCCCAGTTGGAGCCAATGTTATCACCATATAATTCCCAGATGGTGTCCGAGTTTCATAATTTTTATGAAGGATTAAATCGCCACAGAACTGTGATAATTTGGAGGACCCGATTATACCTGGAAGCGTATGGACGAAATAGTGGAGATACAAAGAGTAAAACTCAGCAGACGGTCGATCCAGAAAATGGCCTGGATCAATGGCTGAGACGTGTATCGGAGATGTAACTAGCACGGAGATTAAGCGGTCGAGGGCGGGCCGAGGAAAACTGTCGCGGTTTTTTGCGGGACGCGTGGCGCCCTTAGAAGTTCATTAGAGAAGAGAGTTTTTTAACCAAAACCACCTTTTTTCAACCTCCGATGACAGAGTTGTCAGGAAAGAGGAAGACCATAGATCTCGAAGCGACCCGGATCAACGGCTGAGGCGCATTTCAACGATTGAAGTAGCACGAGAATTAGCTGACAGAGGATGGAACGAGAAAACTACCATGTTTTAAATCATGGACATGTGGCATCGTCAGAGACACATCAGGGCTAAGGGTGGTTCATCTAAAACCGTTTTTCTCCAAATCTCGATGGCAACATATGCCTATAAAAGGAGGAACCCCGTGCATTATTCTATGACAATTTGAAGCATTCAAACGTTCAGAAATTTGGCACAAAGCTTCCATTCAAATTTCGAAGTTCAGAATCGAACTAGACCAGTTTTCTCGCCGTTTATCAAGTATTCTTCACCATGGCTGCCAATCCTGTTGTTTTATCCGTGAGTGAACCAAATATTTCCTCCAGGGAGGATGCCCTAATTGACAAAGATTCTGACCTTTTAGACACAGAGACAACGGTCTCGCCTGTTTCTGTGTCTAAAGCAATTTTTTTGAACAACGCTGGATCCCACATACCCTTTCTTGAAGTGGCTCGAGCCTCCTTCACCCCTTATGTCGTAGAAACAGTCTTCCCATTCCCTGAATTTGTAAGCTAGTGTGCAGAGCGATATTCCCAGGGAGAAAGAGTTATCTTAAACAAATTAGGGTCAGAAGTCTTGTGTAAAGTGGATGGTCCATCACTCCGACATGCTCTAAATATACCAGATGCCTCCCCCACAGTATCAGAACCCTTTAAGGAACAAAGAATGATTACGATTTATAGAGAATGCTTTCCTGAGGTAAAAACCCTGTTTCTGCAAATCATAGTCAAGCCTGAACATTATTCAAAGAGTCTATCCTTGCCTGTTAGTATAAGCGTCATGATCGTCGAAGTCTAGTGGGCTTGTTCTCTGCTGAGTCAAATTCTAGGTCTAGATAATGACAAGTTTGTGGTAGAGGTTATGTTACGGTTCCTGTTGATTTTCTTCCTATCTGGGCAATTAGTCCGTGTTAGTTTTGATGAATTTATTGCGGAAAATATACATCAACAACTGGTTAATTTCAGCTCGTTAAGACATTTCAGATATTATTCTCACTTGTTGAGAATGTTTCTAGGATCTAACAACACAGAGCTTCCTGAGGATACATTTATTTCAACTGAGTGTAAAAAGATCACCATGCTCATCTTCATCAACAAGATCATGTCCAGGATATACAGTCTCATTTTTGGTTCAGATTTTCCAAGAGTCCTAGAAGAAATGAAGAGTTCGTTGTAGCCGAGTCCGGAGAACATGACGGGAGACTGGATTCTTTTCACTCAGTCCATAGTGATTTGGGTATACGGGCCAGGAAGGACCTCACCTTTTACCAGTTTTCCTGACTCCCATGATATTTGCTTTGGAATTTATAAGACAAAGGGTCATCTCAGAGATTGAGCATTTCCTCAAAGCTCACAAGGCTTATAATTTGAAATTCCCGTTCGTGGTAGGTCCCTTTGTGGTGAAGAGAAAGTCTTGTTTGCCTCAGATTCAATCAAAACTCAATGAATTTGGGTTCACACAGTTGCAAGGAAGAAGATATGATCCACATCAGATTATATCAAAGAGGAGATTGGCAAGCAGACAAGGCCCTTATGAGCACAAGCATGTTGAAGGATTAGATAAGTTGGCCAATCTTGAGACCTGTATAGAGATAGATGTCATCATGAAGCATGATGAAACATAACAGACAGAGCTTACTTTTCAGCAAAGCTCAACACAGAAACCCTCACCCATGTTGATTGTCAAAGCTCCTAAAATGAGCATCTTCAATAAGAGAAGTAGTTCAGAAGCCCTAGGGGCTAGTAGCCAGCAAGATACCCTCAAGAAAATGATAGCCACATCACCCTCTCCAGTTATTGACTTCGAAGAGGAAGAACATAAAGGAAATACGTGCATGGAGATGGCGGAGACTACAACCCAGAACAAAGAAGTCAATCTAGAAAACAAGCCATAGAACGAAGGCAGCATGAAGGTTTTCATCAGCAGGAAACACATATTCGGCCAGACTCTTGGGACAGTTTATCAATCTGAGGAGGACTTGCTAAATCAGTATGCCGTGAAAGGGAGTATGGCCAATAGTGAAATAAGGGAGCTTTTGCTCGAAGTAGAAGGGACATCCCAACGTAAAGCTCACTTACTCTCAGTCAGAGATGTCGAGAAAAAGACATTCAACATTGCAGTGGCCGATAATGATAAGTTATCTGAGTTCAAGGTACACTATGAAAACATCGGCGCCCCTGATAAAGGAAAATTCCACAGAAATTTCAGTGATATGTTGTACGCTGATTACCTAAGCTTAGCTCTAAAGGTTGCAAGATTGACAACACATGCATTGAAACTAGATGGGAAACTGAAACAAGAAAAGGTGTCCAACAAAGCTTGGATGACGCAGGTAAAGAGATTAGAGTCTGAAGGTCCACAGGGGGTGAAATATTCTCTAGAAGAAAAGGACAAAATGATCCAAATCTTGAAGAAAAGGTTGAATATGTCACCTACAGACCATCCGTAGACAACAGAATTAACTGCTTTGGAGCAGGAAAAGGAAACCTTTAGACAAGAGGCACTAGACTACAAGGCTAATGTATTGCAATTGGAGAAAGAGAAATAAAGTTGGTCACAAATGCAGGCAAGTACATCAGATATGGAAATTATTGTGCCTGCTAATATAGAGGCTGGATAAAGCACTGAGGGATTAGTTCAGGCTATGTCCCAGGTGAACCTGAAAACAGGTGAGATCAAGAGTCTCAAAGAAAACTTAGAAAAGTTGAAACAAGAGATGAAGGTGAAGGATGAGAAATTGGCTCAACTCCACAAAGAGAACCAAGACCTGCAGGAAAGAGTGAACAAGCTAAAAACCAATTTGAAGGGCAAAACGCTACTACAGGGAGCCAAACATGTAATATGGGACGTGGTTGCTACGAAGGTTGCTAAGTTCAAAAGTTATCTGAATTTTTTCAACGACTAAGACAACATGGCTGCTATAGCTTGGAACAGATGTACTATTGTAAATGAAGTGTTAGCAAAGAAGCCCTCGGAATGGGCCCAAAATGCCATCGACATACTAAATGCTATACCAACTACCGATCTTCAGACCATCGGTGTGAAAGACATGACCGCATTAATCATTTCAGCCAGGAGAATCATTGCCAAACACGACCTGCTCACATCTCTCCAGAACAAAGCTGTGCAAATGGAGCATAGCATACAGGAGTTTAAAGACGCCTTTGAACAATTGTTTGCTAAAGGCCTCCCCTCATTTTGGGATGGTAAAGGCTCATTATACAATCAGGAATATTATCACACTCTCCTCATGCAATGTAGGATGGACAATTCCAGGTTTGAAGATATGGAAGAAAGTCTAAAAGGTCCTAGCTTGGTAGAACATTTAGCTACTGATTTCAAAATTCTAAACAAGTTCAAAACAGTGAAATTCAGCGTGCCAACCATGTCCTATGCTACGTGCATTGACTTGGAAATTTTGATTAAAGAAACGATGGATTACAAAATCCCCTCTGATGCGCAATGGAAATAACTCGTGCGGTTGGGTAAGACAAAGTACAACGTCCCCGTAACCAACAGATGATCTTCAGATGTCACCAATCTTGCAGATCGAACAGAAGCATGGGGTGGAACAAATGTCGTGGAAGCAGCCGGGCGGTCAGAGAGACTGTTCATGATGTTGAAACATTTATTTTTTGCTAATTATTGTAAATCGTTTTGTATACCGAAACTGACATTCAAAACTGTTACGGAAGCTGAAATGTTTCAGTTTCAGTTATTTTTTATCAAATTATATAAGTAATAAGAGACTTGAATTAATTAATATTGGCAGAAGTGCAAGAGCACCGTTTTGGTTGTATCAAACTTCATTTGTAAATTTTCTGAATCTGAATTGAATACAAATGTAGGAGATTTTGAAGTCTTTGTGAAAATATTCTAACGGGTGGTGATATGAGCTTTGTTTCCTTTCATCGTATGTATTTCCTGTAACTTGTCATTGCATTTACATTTTCTTCTATTTAAATTGGAGAGTTTGAAGCCCCAAATTCGTCTTGTGACGCTCTTTTCTTAAGCAATTTAAACTATGTGATTGTCTTCTTAACTTATTCAGAATTCATTTCAGTAATGTTCTGATGAAGTTATTTGTTTCCTTTTTCTTCCTACACACCTTTTTATTTCAAGAATAACTTAGATTCATCGCTTTATTTAGCCTTTGTCCTCCAGAGAGTTCTATAAGTCGATGCATTTTTTTCGTTCACTTTCAGAATTTTGACTCCATAGCCCATAGTGTTCCCCCCTTGTTTGCCAACAACTTTATTAAAAATTCCCAAAACAAACCAAATCTAGCCACTGATTTCCATAGATATATCAAGTTACACGAGAGAGCCCTCTCCGAGTTTAGTAGGCTAGTGCCTCAACTCTAAAGCTAGTTGAAACAATTACCTCTGTCGTTTGTCTATTCAGCCGGACATAATTTATAGAGTTCTAACATATGAACTTGGGTTAGAAGTCACAAAGACCTATCATGACTTATATTCTTTTGACTCCAGGAAAGTCAAGTGTCTTGGAGTCATTAAGGATATGGTGGTGACCTTATTTCAGCTTCCCATGAAGAGCATACTTATGGATATCGTAGTTGTTGATGTTCCCCCAATTTTGGCATGCTCTTGTCAAGATCTTGGATAAAAAGACTTGGGGGAACCTTGTAGATGGATCTCTCCTATGATACTATTCATGTTGTTGGGGGAGAGCGTAGAAGACTTTACAGGGAAGCTCAATTGGCTTACATCATTATTGACGAAGCAAATCCCACCAATCACCCTGTTTTTGCGTTTGATACAGATATGGGATCTAGTATTTTGCAGCTGACTGATGCCCCGGAAGCCCCTTTAGAAATCAGAAAAAAGACCATTAAATTTTCTGAAGAGCCTCCTCTAACCATTTATGTCTGGAAAATGTTCTTTGATGGAGCCTCTTCCAAGGAAGGTGCTGGTGTTGGGGTGATCTTTGTCTCACCAACTCAAAAAACTATATCTTTGTCAGATAAACTAGAATTTGAGACTACTAATAATGTGGCAGAGTATGAGGCTCTTGTCTTAGGTTTGAGGGTAGCTAAAGACATGGGGATAGGAGAGCTGTCAGTATTTGGGGATGCTGAATTGATAGTCCATCAGATTAAAAATCTTTATCAATCAAAGCATCCTAGGCTTAGATCTTACATAAATGCAGTGTGGGATTTGGTGGACAGTTTTTTCTCTGCTTTTAATATATCATTCATTCTTAGATAAGAGAATACTATGGCTGATTCTTTGGCTGTATCAACAAGCAACTTTAGAATTCCTATACCACCAAAAATTAAGTATGATGTAGAAGTCAAATACAGGCCTTCTATACCGGACAACGTAAAATATTGGAAGGTGTTCGAAGATGATTTAGGACTTAAATTTTTTCTTGAGACTGTTGATGAATTTTCTGCATTACACATTGATCAGGATCATGATTCAGAAGTCACTCCTTATGCCGATGTTTTCCTCAATAAAATTTCAAATCATCATATTGTGCAGCTGCCTAGTAATCATATACCAAAGGGACTGGTTCCTTTGGAAATATTATTTGATGAGAATGATGTGGCATTGAAGGGGAAGGTATCCACTGATGATGCATATATAACTGAGTGCAATGTGGGCACTGAAAGGGATCCAAAATATGTCAAACTGTCAAGCAACCTATCAGAAAAGCAGAGGGCAGAATATACTAAGTTGTTGAAAGAATTTGCTAATGTATTTGCTTGGACTTATGAAGATCTCATAACTTATGACACAGGCATAATAGAGCACAAGATCCCATTAAAAGAAAACACCAAACCCTTCAGGAAAAAGTTGAGGCAAATCAATCCTATGTTGTTGTCTGTCATGGAGAAAGAAGTGAAGAATCTTTTAGATGCAAAAATTATCATCCCTTTGAGGTAGTCTGAATGGGTAGCCAATTTGGTCCCAGTAAGAAAAAAGAATGGAGAAATTAGACTTTGTGTTGATTTCCGAAATCTGAATAGAAGCTCAAAGAAGGATAATTATCCTTTACCCAAGAAGGAGCACATATTACAGAAGGTGACAGGTGCAGCCAGGATGTCTATGGTTGATGGATTTTCCGGATACAATCAGGTATCTTTTTTGCCGGAAGACAGGGAGAAGACGACCTTTACCACTCCTTGGGGGACATTTATGTACGCCAAGATGCCCTTTGGTTTGATGAACGCAGGGGCAAATTTTCAGCGAGCTATGGACATAACATTTATTGGAGAAAAGGATAATTTTGTTGTTATCTATTTGGACGAAATAACTGTGTATTCTCAGTCTGATAAGGAACACTGTGATCATTTAAGAAATGTTTTCTTGAAATGCAAAAAATTTGGCCTCTCTTTGAATCCGAAAAAATCACTGTTTTCCGTGAAAGAAGGAAAATTATTGGGGCATATCGTGTCAGATGAAGGGGTAAGGATTCATTCCAGCAGGGTTGAGGATATACAAACTTTGTCACTCCTTAGATCTAAAAAAGAGGTACAATCTTTTCTGGGAAAAATCAACTTTTTGAGAAGATTTGTGTCAAATTTTGCTAAGTTAGTTAATTTTATCACAACCATGCCGAGGAAGTATAGTGTAATCAAATGGACTGCTAAGGCCGTGATTCTTTTGATCAAATAAAGAAAGCCTTGACAGAAGTCCTGGTTCTTGTCAGCCCCGACTACTCCAAGGACTTTCTTATTTTTTCTTTTGCCTCTTTTGATATAGTAGCAACAGTCCTATTGCAGAAGAATGTTGAAGGCTTAGAGCAGCCCATTGCCTTTTTCAGTAAGGCATTGAGAGATGCAGAACTAAAGTATGACATTATGGACAAACAAGCCTATGCATTGGTTAAATCTCTTAAATCCTTCAGAGTTTATGTCCCGCATTCAAGAGTTATTGCTTATGTCCCATCAACTGTTGTAAAAGAAAGTCTTATTCAACCTGATATAGACAGAAAAAGAAGCAAGTGGATTTCTAAACTACTTGAGTTTGATTTGGAGATTAGTCCCACAAAATTGGTTAAAGGCTAGGGTTTGGCCAAGCTCTTGGCTGAATCAAATTGCTCAGCATTGGGGGTGAATTTCATTCACTCATGTTCAGAAAATCAGCAGGTTGAGATGAGTGATAAAGGTCCTCAAGTCATTTCTACATTGGAAAATTGCAGCTGGTACAAAGACATTATATTTTTTCTGCAAAATTTACAACCCCCAAGTGGTATGGAAAGGAACAAGGTGAGGTCTTTAAAACTCAAATCAATAAAGTACTGCCTTGTTGATCAAATTTTGTATTGGAAGGATCCATTAGGAGTGCTTTTGAGATGCCTAGATCCCCAAGAAGCCCAAAAGATTATGTCTGATTTTCATGACAGTTTATGTGGGGGGAATCATTATTGGAGAACCACGACATACAAGATCCTCAAAGCTGGGTACTTTTGGCCCAGTTTGTTCATTGATGTTTGCGCTAAGATCAGAGCCTGTGCACAAAATACAATGAACATGAATTTAAGTTGGTATGTAAGGGAAAACAAGTAATATGTACATACAGTAAATGAGAATCAAAGGAATAGAATAAAAGATAGAGTTAGAAGCATGAACCTTTGTTTTTCTTGATCCATGGTTGT